>JAOYRR010000550.1:0-120827 GCA_038994665.1 Podotricha telesiphe
AGCTTTATAAAGATTCCGATGTAGCTGAATGTAGAACGTATGTCTTTGACGTCAGAGCGGTTTTTAAGAGGCGCGGGATTTCCGCTCCCCTTCAAATTTATACGTTCTTAAAAATATATTTCATATCCTAAGTGTGAGAATAACACTTTAAAAATGCTAAAAAAAATATTTTCATTAAAAATATATAATTGTTTCGATTACTAAATGTTTTAACTGCTCTTCGGTCTTTAACTACTTTAAAATAATCATAATCATCAATCTTTAAAATAACAAACAAACTTTAAAAACTTTAAAATTGAAATTAGAAGCATTGTGTTAAATTATTCAATTTAAATGTATAATTTATTCAAACATACCTATATACATCATTATACCACCTAACTGATTTTATTGTATAAACAATATTATAATTAAAAGGATACTTTTACACATTGGTTAAATCTTAATATGTATATTGCGGATAAGAAGACAATAACTGTAGTAGTGAAAAAAAATTTTATTTACCTAACTTAAACCTTTTTAAAATAGTCATAATAAATAAAATTTTGCAAGTATTTTTAAATTCCCTTTGCCTTCCCTGGCACAAAATACTATATTTATAAATAACATACTCATCTTAATCAAAAACATATATAATAAAGTAAAATTATAGTAATAACAAATTTGCCTAAATAAAATAAAACAATAAATGTGTTTGAAAAATTATATTATTGTATTTTGTATGGTTTATAAGTAATATTGTATGAGTATTTCCAAGCCTTTAGATTCTTGAATGGAATAAAATTGCTTTTAAAATTTCAAATAATTGTTATCTCTTTAATACGTCGTTGGCCGATCATTGAATTAGCCAGATCGCAATATAGCTGGATATTTCGCTGCTATAGCTGGATTTTAAAATATAAAAATAAGATTTATCTTTATTGCTAAATCTTCGGACAGGTCGACGGCATGTACATTACAAATTGTAGCCCACAACTTTATTTGCGTAAACTTTATGGTGTTATATACTTCGTAGGTTGAATGTAAAAAGCAAAATCCAGTAATCCGACAGGAATTTCGAAAAATCTTTTCTTAGGTCCCTCTCACTGTCCAAGGACCCTGCTACAATGCCAAAAGTTGGCAACTGCCAATTGCTATTTTTTGTGTGATAAATAAATGTTTTTACTTTTGTTATCATTCAACATCTTTGCCAATTTATACCTTCGGTTTCGCTGTATGTGTGTGTTGTTTGAAGCTTTACGATATATTGGGTATGTTTTTGATAGCTTATATATATATATATATATATATATATCTATTTTTTTTTTTTTAAATTAACAGATAAAGACCCATTAACATGCTGTGATGACAACGGTCAGTTATCTGCCGATTCACTTACAAATCCCTTGTGTGCGCCCATCATTGTACCACCTAACGACCCTGTACACTCTCAAGTCGGTACTCAGTGTATGAATTTTGTAAGAACCGGCACTACAAGAGACAGAGGATGTACGTCTCCATATGCACCTGCTGAACCCGTAAGAATTTATTTCTTTTATTTTTAATGGCTTCTTTTTTTTATTTTTTAGATTAATATAGAATTGGTTTATTATAATATATGTTTATAAAATAATATTACTAAACGTTTATGCCTACATTCATCTAAAAGGTCATTCGTAAGTCTTTATTTATTTTAATAATTTGATTGTATATCATATATATTCCTATTTATATAACTTATAGAATTTTTCTAAGTCTTGATAATTAAAAGATATATAAAAAATGGTTCCACATTATAAAATGTATAAAACAAGGAGGTTTTAATATAATAGTGAGAGGATTTATAATCCTCGTAAGTCATATAAAATTGATATTTTGTAAATGTAATAATTTGATGGATGAGATGCCAAATATCTTGCACTTGCGGTTTCGCTTTAGATATACACAGCTGACACAGATTTATGGTTCTTAACTGTAGTCAATAAATTGTATGAAAAATGACTTTAATAATACTAAAGCTATAAGACTTGTAAATTAGTAACTAAACGCTTATTGGCGTCGTGTTGACGCTAACATGTCCAATACATTGCTATTACTGCATTCAAATAATTATAGAACATTTTGAAATTCATTTGTGGTCATCAAGCTCAATAGGACAGTGTATAACTGCGCACGCTATGGGTGTGAATTCGATGCCCACTCCGGGGAACAATTACAATTTTATGTATTTATTTATTTAATATACTTTTCCTTCCCGGCTATGGTAAGGCAAAACTTGACGTGACGTCATCAGGAACATGTGAAGAACTGTAATTTATATGAATACCTACGGCTTGACTGTATAGTCAAAAGTCAATACGTTAAATATAAACGTTTGACTACAACGAACAAGTAGTTAATGAGTTAACATGAATTGATGTCGATGCTATACGAGTATACATTAGATATACAAAAATGAAGATTATAAGTTCATATAAACAGCTTTTGATAGCGTCAGACTACAAACGCGATTGGTTACGGGATCGATCGCCACCCGGAGAAACAATTACAATTAAATTATTTGAATTTCATAGCTCTATTACCAGACAAAGCATGGCGTTGAGGCGTCGCTCAACACGCAACGTCTCGAATTCGGGTGGTAAGTGGAGGGTGAAATATTTTGACACTAAGTTCTCTTTGACAGGTAGTCAAAGTGCTATGTGCGAAAAATCCTACACCTAACACTATACATTGTTTTACATCTTTTTATATATATTTCTTTTAAGTATGAGTCCAATATACCTTGAATGTAATTAGATTCTTTACCCGTTGGATATTTCATTTCAACGGAATTTTGTATTTAGATATAATATCTAAACTTATTTTTGTTTATGTATCAAGAAATTTGCTTAAACTTTAATTTAAATTATCTCTATAGATTACAAAGATCAGTGTAGCATAAAATTAAACAAAAACGTTATAATAAATACATTCAACGTTGTACGAATACTAATATAAATATTTTATAACCCAGGTTTAGTGCTAATACTATTTGTCAAACAAAATTTGTTAAAGTTCTCTTATTAAATTTATAGTTATGACTTATGATCTTGTAGAAAGATGAATTTTAATTTCTTTAGTTAACTCATTTATATACATTATTATATTATTACTTATATTATATTTTGAAGTTTTATAATAAAACTATATTTTACTATATTTTCATATTCGGACGAAAATTTGAAACTGAAACTGTGAATTTATTTTATACTAGCTGCGCCACAACTTGGTGTGTTATTCTAAAATAAAAGTAGGTTCTGCCGTTCCAAAGCTAAGCCGGAATAAACAGACAGTCAAAAATTGTGAAAAATGTTATTTTAATATGTGTACCGCATATACATATGCATTATTAAGTAAAAAGCGGTTCTTTTATTATAACAAACAGACAGAAATATAACGTATAATTATGATTATATTTCAATTAAATATTTATTATATATTTATTTTAGCTTAGCACAGTAACGGCGTATATGGATACATCAAACGTTTACGGAAGCAGCGAACGACAAGCTAACGCTATTCGCGCTTTCTCTGGAGGACGCTTGACAACTATCTTGCGAGGAGGTCGGCAATGGCCCCCTCAAGACCCTAATGTTACTCTCACTTGTGAATCTGCACAATCTCCGAATGAACCCTGCTACTTGGCAGGTAATAAGGCTAAGGCTTTTTTTTATTAATATAACGAAATTCTAAGCTTGTAAGTTTTGAAGGTTAGGAATAACTCCGATTCTAATTTGCACCTCTTAATACAAAGAGCTTCAATTTTACTGAACAAACCGCAATATCTCTGATCCGGGCGGAAAGTAGACAACGGAGTGTCTAGACACTAGGTTCTGTCTGCCTAACAATGCCAAATGGAAAAAGCGTGAACCTGAAAAAAGAATATAAGTGTACGTACTCATTGATATTTTATTACACAGGTGATATCCGAGTTAACCAAAATCCGCAACTAACGATACTCCAGATCATTTTGTTAAGAGAGCACAATAGAGTAGCGGACATTTTATATGCTCTTAATTCACATTGGAATGACGAAACTGTGTACCAAGAAGCCCGGCGCATCGTCATCGCTGAACTGCAGTATATTAACTATTATGAGTATTTGCCGATCTTTTTGGGTAAGTAAATTAATGGAAAACTGGAATATAGTGCGGAACTTATCTTAAGGATCTTTCTTTTAACCATACCATAAATGTGGAAGATAGGCGACCTAATAAAAATTAAACGTTTCATGTCAATAATTATAAAAAATTGCCATAAAAATATGGTCAATTTGCAGAACTACTGCACCAATAGTATTGCTAACAGTTGCCACTAACGTAACGCTGCAAATCATACATTAAGACTGACGTAATGAACTCTTGACGCCACGCGGCGTAGTGGAATCAGTGACTGTAAACACTATTATAAAGTAAACGATTGTATTTCAAAAATATAATCGTTTGTATTTACCAGATCGGGGAAATGAGCATATCACTTAAAACCGGGCGGCAACAAAGAGTTTAGAATAGAGTGTCTTCACACTAGGTCCTCTCTGACTAACCCCGCTATTAGGAAAAAAGAGTGAAATGTAATGAAATAGTAGCCTAGTAACCTATCTAATATTTTCAATTAGTACATTATTTGAATCCGTGCTGCTTGTGAGCAACAATGTGGATAAAATTAGATAGACGTTTCAGAAACTTGATGAAAGCTTAAATATTAGCTTTAGTTGTATCTATACAATATTCGAAGAAATTTTAGATGCATACTCTTTTTTAAATATTTTTAGTCTATTAATATCTCTAATCGATTATTTAACATGATATTTCTTCAGTTTCTATCCATTTTAGGCAAAACGGTAACGAATACTTTAACAGATAAGGTTTATCATATTAAGAATATATTTTTCATTATATATAACCTACTTTTACTATTTTATTATGGTATTTAGTGGTGCCTATAATCTTATTTACCAATAGCTTAATAACCTTTCGCTTGTATATAAGCAATATTTTACGACATGCCATCAATAACATGACAATAAAGAGACAAATATGGTTACATATTATGATAACAAAACTAATATAAATATAACAACAATATGGCAATAAACCAAATTATTAAATAACGTATTTTTGTATAACAAGGTGCGTCTGATCCTATAATTTGCAAGTAAAATTAACCTACAGTAGTTGCTCAAAATTAAGCTGAGCAAATAGCGTCTATGTACACACTTTACCTTCTAGTAGATACATAGATTGTATCGCACATAGCATGAAATTAACAATTATGTGAAAAACCTGAAGTGTTTTTCTTTATATTTTTTAAACTATATATTCGCACACTTAGGAAATTGAAAAAGTCATATTTAGAAAACGTATAAAAATTTGAACGCACCGGGATTTGAACCAAATTTTATTAATAAATAGCATTCTCTCTTGCCAAACGATTGTTCGTAGAATAATCTTTGAATAGCAGAAATTTGTAAAAATCTCTCTACAGAGATGCTAACAACAAATATAAGTTGTAATGAGCGTATAAGAATTTCGATGTAGCTGGATGTAGAACGCATGGCTTAGCAGTCAGAGCGCTTGAACGGTTTTCAAGAGGCGCAGGTTTAAATCCCGCTGTGTTAAATGTTTTATACGTTTTCTAAATATGTCTTTTACTTGAAGTGTGCTGCAAATTGAAAAAAAATAAACTGCCATTTGAAAAAGATCTTTTTTCTGCGGTTTTACGCATTTTTAAATTGACTTGCATTAGCCTATATTGAAATTACTTGTTTAGTCTAACTGTGACCACGGACCACTGTTAAGTATTCGAAACGTCGTGTTTACCAAAATGTATTTTCGAATACCAAAATACACGTGATTCATTCGTTTTAAATAGTTTAATTTAAAATGTGTTAAAATCGCCAAATCGTTTTTGCGTAGCAGTAATTAATCTAACGCCTCTTGGATAAAAAGATTCTACCCAATTAGGTTATTAGAACACATCCTGTCACAGCGTAATTTCAGTATGACTGTTAAGACCTTTTGTTATTAGCACCGCTACCCAGCGAATAACGCTGGGGAAATTTAATAAATAAGCTGATTATTCAATTATGTTAATTACTTAGAATTGTAAGCATTCAGAATTTCTTATAATAATGCATAATTTATAATAAATATTTTTTACGTTTTTAATTTTATGCATAGTTGCTCTTCATACCTCTAAATATGTGAATTCGTTATGAATATTTATCCTTTTGTATTGCAGGTTATGAAAATATGGTTAAAAATAGGCTTATCTACCCTGGTGCACGTGGATACGTAAACGATTATAGTACACAAGTCGACCCATCAGTGCTAGATGAGCACGCAACTGCAGCATTTAGACATTTTCACACGCTGATTAGAGGATATTTGCAGTGAGTTCATTGAAATTATAAAAACAGCTCGTTCTAAATCCTTTTAGTAAATAAAACGCCCGAGCTGACCTTCTAACGCTGGTTCTTAACAGATCTGAGGCATTAACTTAAGTGAACCGGTGGTAAATTTTTTGACGTTCAAATCTTATCTTCGTATCTTCTTTTTAACATTTTTGCACACTTAGAAAATTGAAAACGACGCTTGAACGGTTCTCATGAGGCGCGGGTGCAAATCCTGCTGCGTTAAAATTTTTATACTTGTTCTAAATATGTCTTTTTCAGTGAATCTTCTTATTTTAAATAAAATTATTTGACTTAAAGTCGAATTCGAATAAAATTATTTAACTTTTCCCTAGTAAATACTACTAGCGCGGTGTCTTTCAATAAAGTGATTGAATGCTATCTGTCACGTGTGTTTTTGATTGATTGAATCGTTTGGTTAATTCATTGATTTAGATAGGTAAAAAATCCAATTAAAATATTTTGGACCCTATTAAGAATAACTTTCTTATAGACATGATTATAGCCTAGCAGTAAGTAACAATATAAGTGAGTAGTAAAAGAAAAATAACCTTGGAAACCCTTTTTAATTTTATATAGGCATATAGGCCATCGTAGCGCAGTAAGACAGCGTCTGGCCGTAAATGGTTATGGGTTCGATTCCACTCGAGGGAATGATAATGTTTTTTTTCATTTCTACGCTCTGGTACCTAAGACAAAGCGCGACGTTGAGTTCTGCCACTTAATGCGCAATGTCTTTGTGACTGTAATGATATACGGGCAAAAACAGGAAGCTGAAAAAAATATAGCAGTAATATAGGTCACGGCCTAAATAAAGACAGTACAAATACTTAATGCTTACAGGTTAGTCACAGAAAACAGGCACTTAGCTGGCATTGTTCGTCTAAGCGATTGGTTCAACAGACCTTTGTTACTGGAACTTGAAAACGCGTTTGACGACTTAACAAGAGGACTCACCTATCAACCACAAGATTTCAGCGACCAATTTTGGGACAGTGAAATTACGCAGTTTTTGTTCAAGTGAGTATTCTTTTGTATTTATTGTTATAACAAGACGTCGCCAGCTATTTCCTTTCAGTGAAGTTGGTGAACTTAGCTATACTCGTATTAATACCATTTCTATTTTCTGTAGTTTTTAAGTACAAAATGGTTTTGTTTTCATTCGCGTTCAAATTTTTAAAAATATGCTCTTACTGCTCTCATATATTTCAAGAGGAACTACCTATATGCCAAATTTTAGCTTTCTAAAAGCTCCGTGGTTTTGAGTATCTATCAGTCAGTCAGTGCGTAACGTATATACTTATAAATAAAATTCTTATTTAATTTTGTATTTTTCCAATGTATTAATGTAAAATTAAAACTAGGGTCGTATTATAGACATTGTAAAAAAGTTACGAAATATTGAATTTATATTATTACCGTAACTTTAAGCGTTTCATTTATATATGCATATATAAAGTCCTAATTATTATGTTGGCAAATATAGGATATATATAATTTTGAGTCGTTGTAATAGTGCAATTTTAAGCATATTCAACCAGTTTTATTATTTATATGTAATTAGATAAATTATAATACCCGTACACGAAGCGGCTATGAATATATAATATTAAAGCAACAATATTATGATAAAGAGAAAACTGATAATTAAATAAAAATATTTAAATTTATGTAATTGATGCGGTTTTTTAATATAATTTTATATATAATATGTAAAAAAAAATGCGTACTTTCAAAACTTCACAAATATTTTCTCTGATTTATTTCATAATCACTCATAATGCAAATACGTTGTATAATAAAAAAAAAAGATTCGGGAGAAATAATTATTACGTGATATACCTTTTCTTAGGTAAACATTAAATTATTAGAGGCATACTATATAATTCATTTAAATATATTCTATTAAAAGTATTTAATAAGAATATATTTGCAGTAGCTTTTGGTTAAAATAATAAAATGGTGAATTTGGATTCATTAAATTCATTAAATATCATAAAAGGTTAATAGAATATGATAAACAATTTTTTTTCTTGAAATAATGTTCCTTTCATATATCATTTGTTGTTAGTCCGGAATTACTTGTAGCTGTAAGTAAATAAAGCTGTTTAAATATACAAATACATGGCCTACCTGATGACTGTAAGTATGTAAGTTAAGTAAGTATGTAAGTATGACTGTAAGTTCAAAATGGTACTTTCCATGTGTTTTTAATTATCACGCCCGCAATTGGACGGAGAGAATATAATCGCTCTATTATTCTTTTTATATGTTTTTTTTTTAAGAAACGTTGCATACTGAAAAATTGGACTTATTTAAAATTAAAAAATAATAATAATATTGAGGTACAAATTGTTATTTAGTTCTATGTATAAAAAGTATTTTGATAAGTCTAATATAAGATAATTTTGGATACAAATTACCTAGTTAACCTATAATAGACAAGAAAAATTATTTACAATACATTAAAGTATCTTTATCCCTTTAATACCTTTGTATGTAACACGTATGCGATGCACGTTTTGCATATTTAACTTTATAATGCCTTACAACATAATACACCTGTGGATTAATCTGGGTAGGTACTTGCTAAGAGAAAATGCAAGCAGTAGCTCTTATTATATTTCTTAAAACATATATTAAAATTTATACCAAAAATTATTTCAACAATAATTATGTTTATATGGCTAAAAAGAAAATTATATAGCATAAGCTATATAATTTCGATTCCAGCCGAAATAGATGTATTATAATATTTACATACTAATTGTTATAAAACAATTAGTATGTAAATATTATAATACATCTATTTCTGCTGGAATCGAACTTATGATCTACAAGAAATACATTTAAGACATGTGTAGTTTTTATTTTGTACTTGTTAAATGTATTTTCTAATATATATTTATCATTTTCGTAGGCGCAATAACACATTTGGTGGTGACCTTCGTGCGACGGACATACAGCGCGGTCGCGACCACGGCCTCGGCAGCTATATAGCAACACGCGCCGCTTGCGGATTACCTGTCCCTAAAACTTTTTATGAAATGCGAGATTTCATATCCAAAAAGGCTTGTTATTTATTTTTCTGTAAAGACTTTTTTTACATCGAAAAAACACATATTTAGAAAACGTATACAAATTCACCGGTTTTAAAGAGGCGCGGGCTCAAATCCTGCTGCGTTTAAATTTTTATACGTTTTCTAAATATGTATTTTTCAATTTCCTTAACGTGCGAATAACACTTTAAAATTTTTTTAAAAAAATATACTTTTTTACATTGTTCCACAATGTTTCATATATCTTTACACTATTATAGACCTGTTCAATTAAGGTAAGAGATCAAATAACAGTACCTAATTAAAAAAAATATTACCGTTAATTAATTAAGATATTTTCGAACAAAAACATTAGAATATACATTTATATACATATATAGTTATTTATGTGCATATATAATTTATATATGCACATACAAATAGAAACATATTAAAAAGTTACAATCTATCGACTGTATACGTAGTAGGTACGTATCTAATTATAAATTATAACACACTTTATATATAAAACAAAAATATGTTTATTTAAAAATCTATTGATCTCACAATCCATCTCTACGGTGACATAATAATTCTGATCCTAGTACCAGCTAAGATAGTTTTCTAAGTCTACAAAAGCCGCAAAAGTTGAGACGTGTGTCGTCCTCACTTTGCTCGTGTACAGTAGTTTTTTGTTTCAATTTGCTGGATTATTTGTTGTAGTATTCGTACTTATAACTATAGTGATAGTATAGTGGTATTGGTAATACTTAAGTAACTTTCATTTTTAAATGAAAGTACATTCAAGTCAAGTCACAATTTGGAATCTTCCGAAAACATACATTATATATTGCGGCATTGCAAGTAAGACCCCATAATTCTCCATTTTATTCCGATTTAAAGAGATTGTGTGCCGATCCTATCGTTTCGGTTACTAAAACGGGATAATATTTTACATATAAATGCTTAAATATCAATTTAACATTTTTAAAGTGTATTCCCTACAACAACTTTAGGAATCGTGTAAAAAAATTAACTTAGCGGAATTCAATTCCAAGCGCTCTGACCTCTAAATACCCAAAAGATTGTTAGTATTAATAATATGGCTGGAATGTTGTACGAAACGTCACGAAAAATCATCAATATAGGAATATTAGATATTGTAAAAGCTTATTCGGGGTTGAGTGCCTTTCGGGCGGAAAGTGGAAAACGGAGTGTCTTGACACTAAATTATCTACCATGCTGTGGGAGGAAAAGCGTAAAGCTGCTTTTGTTGTAAATGCTTTATTCTGTTTTACGATTCTTAATTATTTTATTGCCATTATCTAATTTCATATTCTATCTGGTTTCAATTTTTTTTGCTTTATAATAAATAACAATCGTTACAGATGAATGATGCTTTTAACAATTCCATTAAAGGCTAAAAGGCGTCTAAAGAAATAGCGTAATAAACCATTTTAAATGCCGAGATTTTCTACAAAGGAAACATTTTTGCCGATTATTTTGTTATATACGATACAGAAAAAAATGAAATTCTTATCACGTTACGGTTGATGAATATTCTGATATATACACTTAAGTTTAAACATTAAAAAAAATGGCCTATGAGGGGATCGAACCCGCGGGCTTAGCGTTATTAGCACGATGCTCTAACAAACTAAGCCAATGGACCACGAGCATTCTATTTTAAATAATAATAAAACAATGAAGTTTAATTTTTTTACTTATCTTCAGATAGTTGAACTTAAAAAAAGTAACTGAGGCCATCGTGGCGAAGTGAGACAGCATCTGACTGTAATCGCGATTGGTTGTGGAATAAATTCCCACCCGGGAAAATATTTTCATTTCTTCGCTCTGGTACCTAAAAAAAAGCGAGCGTTGAATTTTGCCTTTTATGTCTTGATTTCGGGTGGAAACCGAAGAACGGAGTGTCTTAACACTAGATTCTCAGGATGGAAAAAAAAGTAACATGATTCACTAATCTGTATGGCGGACTTTGGAGTAATTATAATTCTTGTTATTAAAACATTTCTATGTTTTAACGTAGTACCTTATAAAACGCCTTACATTTGATAACACTTTTAAAGCGTATATCAAAATAATTTATCATGAAATCAAAATTTTGTAAGTGTACATCAAAATACATACAAAGAGAGTTTTACGATAAAAATTTTACGGCTTATGGCTTCTCTTGAGAATTTGTATGTGCGAATGGTCCCGGATAAACGATGCGGATGTCTTCCATTTCATTGAGCAATAATTCTGTTATTTTCTCTATACTTTCTTGCAAAGTTGGATTTTAAATAACCTTAATTAAATAACTTTCGTTTTCTAAAAAAAATATCTCGGTGCTGCAGTCGTATCAGTACAGATAGACATGAGTTAGAGTTAGACGCTTATCACGTTTTTGGATATTCACCACTTACGCGCTATGCTTGTATGGAAAGTAAAAAACTGAATTTACTACAATCTTTTTACTTGTACCGTCAAATGCTGGCGATGAGTGAAATCAAGAAAAAATGTCCTTTCCTTTAAGTGTTTGTTTTATTCCTTAGTGATTTATCAAAGAAGCCTTTCTATTTTCGTGCTGAAACCAAGTTACAATATTTATTTGAAGAAATGTACACTTATATATACAAATAAACATAAAACCGGACATTTAGAACATTTGGAAACCTCTTTTTGGAAACCAAGTTATTGGCTTTTATTAAGTTATACCCTTTTCTGATTGAAATTTTATCTTTATAACGCTTCTTATATAACTTTCCACTAGTAACGCTGTATATATAAGAGTATTTGTTAAATAGCATTCTGGCATCAAGAATTTCCCACTACATTTTGGCTTCAGATTTGTGTTACTGTACGCTCATTTATTTCTGTAGTCCCGCAAACAATAGTTTCGGCTTAGCAAGAATTTAAATGGAAGTCTCCAACAATGTGTATGGTTTTGACCTAAGGCTCGAGAACCTTTTTCTTAGTAATAAAATAAATTCTCCCTTTTTGATTCTTTTAAATAGAATTCGAAATTAAACGTGTTGCCTTGTTATGTATAATATGGTTATGGGTACAAATCCCACTCAAGAAAATAATAATTACATTATGTTACTCCACTTTAGGAAAATGAGAAATACACATTAAATTCACCTTTTTAAGATTTCAATTTTTTTTTAACTTTAAATTGATTCTGTTGATTTTAAATTTTTTCCTATTTCATATTTTCAATATTTCGGTCAAATTCGAAATTAAAATAAGATTGGTAAAAGTATAAATCTCTTATTTTTTATTATATCTTATTGATATGCCTGTGCTGAGCACACTTTTTAAAACGGTTATAGAAGATTTTTATTAAATCTAATGTACAGGCACTTCTTATGACTAACAAATACAAACCAATACTAGAAATTGATAGTATAAAAATTATATAAACATGTTTTTGAGATCTGAACTGAGAAGTTTAGTTTGTTATTCAGATAAAATTTGAAAATTTTGACTTTGACAGTGTTTCCTAAACTTTAAGCGCACAATCTGACAAGAATATTTATTCTGCAGTAGAGTATTTTGTACTTTTGCCAATTCTTGTTCACACTACCTCGTTCGGATCGACCTAGTTGTCGTTTCTTATATTTAACTCTAGCTTAGAACACAAAAACCGTCTTGCCTGTTTATCAGAAAAAAAATGTATTCAGGATTTAATGTCTAAGATTAAATAAATATTATATACACCTTCACATTTCTGATTATAAATAAAAATGGATCTCAAATATTTTCTTCAAATAGACTAAAAATCTGAATATTGTACAAATTATTAAATAAATTTGTTAATATCTACATTTATTTCTTACTAGTGAATGCCCGCAACTTTCACTTTGACTTTCCGACTACATTTTAACTACCCTATGACATGACTTGGGTCCAAAATAATAATAACTTCCTTTAAGATGGTAATTTTCTGATCTCTAAGAGTTCCACATTAGACTTTTGTTGTTTTTTTAGCTGCGTGTGCAAACATTGTTGTTCTATAGTATAGATTTGTGAAAACTTAAATCGATATGAGCCAACTGGGCCTGATTACGTGAAGCAAAAAAAATAAGTTACATATTGTATAATGCACTTTTGTATGGAAATTATTCTTATTAAATATATCAGTCCGTGTATATATTATGTGTGATATGCGTGTATTATTATAAAAAAATATTAATTGTTTTACAGAACGTGGAAATATTGAAATTGATATACGAAAATCCCGAAGACGTGGACTTAGTAGTAGGCGGCTCTGTAGAAAAGAACGTGCCTGGAACGCAAGTGGGACCAACATTCTTATGTATACTTACCGAGCAATTTTACAGAACTCGGGTTGGAGATCGATACTTCTTTGAAAATGGCGATCCGGAAATAGCGTTTTCATTAAGTAAGTTTGTTATTTTTAAATATTCACTATGTTTTTGATTAGTGTTTACACTAAAGTTATGTGCTAGATTATATTTGAAAAAAAAAAAGGTATTTTCATGAAAACATATGGTTAAACTTTGCAAATTAAAAAAAACAAAACGTTACTAAAACACAGCTATTTTCCTTTAAGCCTTAATTATTACCATTATCGTAAGATTTTATAATTGAAGTAGAAAACAGGTTACATAGCAGCTACCATTTACATCTACCTAGAAATCTTATCTAGAAAAATCAATGATTGTTATAAAAATATTAATGAAAATAACGGAAATGTTAATTACATATTTGTTATTCAATCAGAACAACTGGAATCTATTCGCCAAGGCTCATCAATTGCACGAATATTGTGTGACAATACTGATGATATCCGTCATATGCAGCCCAAAGCATTCCAGCAAATTTCATCTGGGTAAGTACTTACTTATATAGTCGCCGATATTTTAAGGTACACTTAATTTATTTACTATATATTATAAATTTCACGAAATTTATGTACGTATTGCACCCTTAGAATGAAAGCATCGCATAGCACGGCTTGCAGAGAAACCTAAATTCGGGACATTGCATGTTGAGAGACGGAATTCAACACGCTTTGGCTTACCGGAGAAATTAAAATAATTTTAATATAATCTTAAAGTTCCCCGAAGTGAAAATTGAGCCAACAAATCGCGTTTACAGTTATGGGCTTGACAATTACTATAATGTTTTGCAACTTCTCATTTTGCCTAAAACTGACTTTAAACAGCCTATTTTCAGATACTCGTCACTTTCATTCTAAATATGCGATAAAGGCGTATTGCTAAGCGTCATAAAAATGTCGCAATTCACTAAAATAATGATAAATGCAAATTTATTACAAAAATCGGTTTTGACAGAGACGTATGATAAGGTTAAAATAATAAAAGTACAGAATAAAATAAAAAGAATAAGCTGTTTAAATACCGAGTTATAAATAAATAGATACATAAAATTAAAGAACGTTTTCTGCCTTAATCCCTTAGTGCAATGTACCCACCCACAGGATTGTATTAAGAGCGATATGTTATGTAAGTGAATTTAATTCTTGAGAGAATTTAAAACTCTTAAGGATTAAGTAAATTATAGGTCTTACAAAATATTCCCCCACATTTTAAGACATCTTGTCGCTAAACACAATAAGCTATGTTCAATCAGGGCAGCAAACAGTGGATTTACTGGGCACGTTAGTACTTAAGTACTATTATCACAAAATAATGATCTAAATACTGTAGGCACATGTTTAATTGTGCAAAATATTATTTTTGCAAGAAGAAGACTTTTTTCATAACGAACAGGATAAAAAATCATAAAAAATTAGAATATATGCCATCTTTTTAATAATTTTTATGAATGCATCTTATGAATATGCAATATACAAGTACATGCTGCAATATAAATATTCTAAAAAACTTAACTAAACACATAAAACATTTTTAATTAAAAGCATGAAGAAGGCAACTGCTTTTTCAGCTATAGGCTTGCAAAAATTCGTCCGCCATGTTTAACTTTGGTCGTATTTCATTTTCATAATATATAAAAGCATATTCTGCCTCAACAACGATGAGAGTCTATTTCAGTTTTCATTCACTTTTGTTTATCTTTTGCAGGAACATGCCCGTGCCTTGTGACAAACTACCTACAATTGACTTAACTTTGTGGCAAGATTTCAAGTACCAGTGATGTGGTTTTACATTTATTATTTGTACATATTGCGGCGTTAAAATAATTTAAAATGTGTTTGTATGATATATGTGTTTGTATGATATATTAATGTCATGTATAGCTGTATATTATTTACGTTTATGACTGTCGTAACATATCCGTCACTCTATTGAGGCTTAACCATTACTATAATGAAATACTACTACTATAATGAACTAGGTAAAAATATATATTTCTATAATCGAAAGTTTTTATTCGTAATAAGAATTGGTATTTATATATATAATTTTGTTATTACTTCTACTGTATTTCAGCTCTAATATTGGTATTTTTTTTTAATTTCTCATACTATATTTGTGTTTAATGTGTGCACAAAAAGTGCGTATAATTGTTGTGGTGTGTGTTTGTTTGTAATTAATTGTAACGTATAAAATAATATTGTAAATAAACATTTTATATTCATATTTAAATTATTTCCAACAATTCTCTTTTCCTTAATTTATATTTAAATTTAATATTTCCTAGTAGGAAGGACCTAGAAATAAATCACTCCTTCGATCCCTTTTCGTCTATGTAGATAAAAAGTGGAACACAACGTTCCACCCCTGCAATTCTTGATTGACATTTGATTGTAATTGCTTAATCATCTCAATCTGTAAGACACTATCATAAAATTCAATCCCCACTCGAACCCCCACAACCTCTAAACCACCGGCCCGATTTGGATGGAATTTGGAATGAAATTAGTTGAAGATCTAGGGTCCAACTTAGGCTTTTACTTTTTTTTCAAAAATCGACTTCTAATACTCTAAACCCCGATATCGATGAATTTTCTCAGGTAGGTTGTAGATGACGCAAGGTCAAACATAGGCTACGAATTTTTTAAAAAAACCAATCCCTCGGCTGAAATAGGGGATGAAAATTTATATAAAAAAATTTAATGGCTTAACCTATTGTAATGAATTTTTGTATACATATAATATAAATAATCAATCTCAGTACTTTATTTCCGATACGTACATTTATGACTGGAATCTGGGGACTGGGGAGGTGGCGTAAGCGAAGGCGGTAGAAATACACGTGAGGTGATGCGGAGGGAATACATGTCTCAAGCTACGCTTACCCGCGTGGGCAGTCACTGATGCATGTACAAAAAAATATAGAAATTCACGATGCGTTCAGTTCATTACATTTTTCTGTGATTTGATCATAGTACCTTCTTATGGTTTTTAATATTTGATTGAAACTTAGTCTTTTTATTATCCTATTAGTATATTTTAGTACATCGACGATCTTAAAATTAATTATAAGTAAAGTTAGTTTAGGTTCTTAAATAAGTAAGTTTATTTGTGAACTTCCTTGTTTGTGCTAAAACTTATCTATAATATAATAAAACAGCAAAAATGCTGTATCTGGACATTGAAGGTAATTACGGAAAAGGAATTTAGAGGAATGTAAAAACAATACTAGAATATGATTATTGAATTTTTTGTCTGTCTGTTTGTATGCGCAAATCTACGTAGTTACTTTTTTTGTTGTGTTCCTTTTAAACTTGGCCAGACTTTAGGGTATAATTGATTTCGAAGAGTAGAACAACTCATGTAGAACCAAAATGGAACACTTAAACAAGAAATAAAATGAAGCATGTAACACTGCCGAGAGAGAAAAGCGAGAAAAGCAAAAACTACAATCATTTGATGTGGAAGACTCATAGACAAAAATATTACCACTATAAAGAAATTCATTAGAATTTTGGATCGTTTCTATGCTAACATGTAGTAAATGGAAGTAATCCATACTAATGTTATATATGCAAAAGTAACTCTGTTTGTGTGTCTGTCGTCAACACGGCCGAACCGCTGAAGTCTTCCCAGTAATTTAATTACTATACGTAGAGGCCGCTGGAAACACGGTACAGCTATAGGTCACTTAAAATTGTATTTAAATCAATTAAGCCGTTTGTGAGATTGGCGTGCAGAAACAAACAGACATACAGAAATGAAAAGAATTAAAAGTAATTGTTATGTGTTGTATTATATTGATAAATGCCCCTAATAATATGTGTTTTCATATATGTTCCATGTACAGACAGCGATCGGTTACATTTTTATTATATGTATAGATGTCTAGTGTTAATATGAAGAACAAAGCAAACTAAATCACGTACAAGCTAGTATCATATGCAGTATCTAGTATATAATATATATCAATATAGTATATAATATATATAGTATATAATATATATAGTATATAATATATATAGTATATATTGTATATAATATATATAGTATATAATATATATAGTATATAATATATATCACACCAAGCGTGAATAACTTGATAAATTGAAACTGCATATTTTTACCCGCGACGGTACGGAGACGGTAAATGGGTTTGGAGTGAGACTTTGTTTGTTGGTTTTTCAGTTAATTCAAACCAATGTTGACAATTATCTCCAAAACTTCTACTCTGATTTTAATTCTGTTTTCAATGATATATCTGGGTCGAGTGGGGCATGTTCTGAGTTATCCGTTACAGTGACAACACACCAGGGGAAACGGAAGTAATTTGTTTGTGGAAAGTGAGTCCGATTTGGATGTATTTTTGATTGATAGATTCAGGTTTGATTGACGTTTGATTGTAACACGTTGACATTGTGTTGTAAGATATATGTTATGGTGACACCTCACCAGGTGGCGCTGAATTAGTTTTTATTTCAAATTTTAACACAAATTTTATCCACAAAGTTACAAAAGGACTACCGGTTATCAAAACTGTGAATTTATTTTAGCATCTTTAATTTTTTAGAAAATGTACAGTACAGGAATAAGTAGTGTAGTTCAAACTTTTGTGGATAGCCGCCTGTTTTAGCAAACCGAAAGAGAAACTTTGTTGAAATTTGAAGTAGTGTGGTAGCCTTCGATGGATTCATCCCCGTCGTCTCGTTACAAAAATTATTTTAGTCAAGAGTTTTTTAATTATCCATTTTATAACTTGCTTTTTTAATTATCTTTTTCATAACTTGCTTTTATAAGTTAAATTTTTATTGGTTAATTCTATTTTATGTTACTTAAACATATTTTTTTCATAAAATTGTTTTATTTGCTTGATTTTTGTTATTAATCATTTATTCTCAGTAATTAAAACAAATCCTAATGCTTATTAATATTTATAAAATTGTATACGCAATACGATTTATCAACCTATTCACGACTGGTAAATGTCCAGAAATAGGAGAAGTGACTTATTACAAAATTCCCTCTGTATTCCCTGCAAGATGTGGAAATGTGTGGAAATAAAAACCGTCAACGTATACCACTAACACTATTAACAACTTACGTGAAAGCCTATAAATATGCTTTACGACTTATGGATCGCATAAATGAGTTTATAGCTGTGATCAAGGGTATTAATATGCTAATCACATTCTTAGTGGGATAAAATAACAATTATGTACAATAACCAATAAAGTTCATATATAGAGTATGGATAAGAAGGGCTTGCTTAAATTAAGTTCTAATTTTTGTATATGCAAATGGAATAGTTAATGTAAAAATACAAAACAATCGTGGCGCTGACAGTAACTGACTGTAAACGCGATTGGTTGTGTGTTTTATTTTTTTTTTTTTTTTTTTTTTTTTTTTTTTTTTTTTTTTTTTTTTTTTTTTTTTTTTTTTTTTTTTTTTTTTTTTTTTTTTTTTTTTTTTTTTTTTTTTTTTTTTTTTTTTTTTTTTTTTTTTTTTTTTTTTTTTTTTTTTTTTTTTTTTTTTTTTTTTTTTTTTTTTTTTTTTTTTTTTTTTTTTTTTTTTTTTTTTTTTTTTTTTTTTTTTTTTTTTTTTTTTTTTTTTTTTTTTTTTTTTTTTTTTTTTTTTTTTTTTTTTTTTTTTTTTTTTTTTTTTTTTTTTTTTTTTTTTTTTTTTTTTTTTTTTTTTTTTTTTTTTTTTTTTTTTTTTTTTTTTTTTTTTTTTTTTTTTTTTTTTTTTTTTTTTTTTTTTTTTTTTTTAGCATGATTTTTTTCTAATGTAGATTTTAAAATCTATTCTAAAGATATGAGAATTAATAACATTAATTAAAGTAAACACTATTGTAGTATGTTTAAAGTAATAAGAATACAAATCTAGACGCTTTTCAATCAGAAATTTCTTACATTTAAAGCTCAGTACAATATAGCTTTTTAGACCGGGATATGAAGCGATCCACTTAAATTGAATTGCTTTATTATTCAACAAGAACATAACTTTTATTAATTTAATTTTGGATAAATATACTTTAAATAGACATCCAGAAATAAGAATCTCGCAAAATATCCAAGAATATACAAATCAATAGGAAAATTATATTTGTGTTTCGTATGTTTATTTACTTCGCAAATACTTTAACGGTTGTGCTTACTAAAAGCATTAAATGGGTAATTTTAATTTGCAAAAGAAGCTTCTAAAGTAGAAATATAATGTATTCATCTGTCTATATGTCTATATACATACATACTTAGTCTTGCCATAAACATTATTACAAAGAAAACAACATTCATTTTATTGTACGCAAAATTTTTTATTATTACATTGTGTTACTTTAATACATTAATATAAAACCATTAAAAATATGTATAGATTATACGAAATGCATTTACTGCAATACAGTACGTACTTTAAACGTTCAGGCCATTTATCAACAGCACTATATCAGACCTAATTGACGGCCAGACTTCAGCTCTGACGAAGTCCGGAACGTTTGTTTCTAACCAAAATAGGATGGATCGAGCTTTATGACCCGGCGCCGAGTCTTGCTAAAAGGAGCATTCTTGGTTATTGAACATTGAGTTGTTACCTTTTCACCAAAATATGGCTCAGTTACTCCTTCATAGGTCCAGCCACCAAATTGACACTGATGTCTGATAATTGGAAATCTTCTTTAGAGCTATCAGCAAAAATACATTCTTTTTGTTTGTTAAAATATTGCTCAATTATACAATTATTCTCATCCGTAAATATATATTTTTTCTGTGACCTTCCTTGCGTGCCGCTTAAGTAGTTGTTTTGATTTTACCACCCTACTCTTTTTTAAATTATAAGTTAAAAGTTACCAGTGCATATCTTATATCATCAAAGTCATACAGTTCTAAGCGCTACCTTCTTCTCCCGAAATAAAATCTTGTTAATTTCGAAAAATTCGAAAAGTATTTCTTTGAATTCTTTCCCTTACTGCTTTGATTAAAAAATTGTATTTGACGCCATATCTACTTTATGTCGTTCAATCACCTCAGAAATCTTAACCGGTTCAAATGCATTTTTGATCATTGTATTTTTGTAAACTTACATTACCTTAACATTTAGTGTTTCTTTTATTTCAATTGGTTTAGAAATAAAAAAGTAACAACAATTTAAATTTTGAATGACAATTGCTATGAAATAATTATTTTATTAAATTGGCTAAAACTTCATTCAAATCAATGTATGAGTATTGTCTGTAAATGATAATTTGTATGATAATGAATTTTAAAAATTTTTTTACTAAGTTTTTGAGTCCTCCGGTGTAATTTGACCTCAAGTCTATACAACCAACCATATTAAGTAGGGTTCGGCTTATAATAAAATGCAATATATTAGTTACTTATAGCCGTGTAGTTTACGCAGGCGAAGCTGCGAGCGGGTATTTTAATATTTCAAATTTAATTGGTTTTAACAATTGTTATGTCATTTAAGATATATTCTGGAAATAGTATTTGAGGAAGTAGCTATTTATTATTAAAACACATAAATAAAACGACGACTTTTTTTTTTAACATTTTTGAAGTGTGCAAACACTTAGGAAATAGAAAAAGACATATTTAGAAAACGTATAAAAATTTGAACGCAGCAGGATTTCAACCCGCGCCTCTTGAAAACCATTTAAGCTCTCTGACCGCTAAGCCATACGTTTTCTAAATATGTCTTTTTTAAAAACGACGACTGTTAAAGAAGTACCTACGGACGTGTCCGTAATGATTGAAAAAACCGCATTTATGATTAAAACACTAATAATGTTCCCACTCGATCTTATTACAATATTTTATTGCCACAGTTCATGGACGCTTCTTATTCTGCTTCCTCCCTCAGAAAGGCACAAAATTTCATTAGGTATAGTAAATAATGATATTTTAAGAATTTAGCAAGATAATTATGCAATGCCTTTTGCGTGTTTTTGTTTGTGAATTGTATACAATAAAGATAATATATAAGTATATATAAATAAATATATAAAAAATCTTTACCATTTCCCACTTAAGCGTTTTCTATAATTATATAAATAAACCTTTTTAAAGTTCTTATTATATTGGTCTTATTGGTTTAACAAAACAAGTGTTGTTTTGTTTCTCACACACAAGGCATCCTTAAGTAATTTTAAAGTCATTTTCTTAAAAAATTTAAAGTAAATATATGATTTACGTAAAAACTGTCTCAATTGTCTCAAAACAATGAAATTATACGCTAGTTACAAAACGAAACAAATCAACATTAATTTGTAAACAAGTTATGTTTAACCTTAAGCGAATTAAGTTCCATAATTCGTTACATCTATCACAATGGAATTAGTTTGCTATGCTTTAATATGAAGTTATTACTGAAACAACAAGCTATTGTAAGTGAATAATGTTAGATGTTGATGATACTTCATGTAAATGAGGTACTATAAAGATGGTTCTTGGGTGATGAAATGGGAGCTTTTATGGGAACATTGGAAATGCAGTTATTTTTTATATATTCTGTACAATTTTTTATGGGTTAGTTCTAATACATAAAAATGTTGTAGAACGTAACCAAACCATGCCAAACCAAACCAACAAGCATAACCAGACCATTAGAATATAACTATTATATATATGATAGAATTAAACTATTTAGTTTAATTCTATCATCATACATTTGGTTCAATACTTTTAAACTTCTAGTTTTAAGTTGTTACTTTGAAACAATTAAGACTGTGATCATGTCATCATCAATAAATTATTATGTGAAAAAAAAGTAACCAGGAAGTCTTTTTTTATTTTAAACACGTACTAACGTTATACCTCACGTTTCTTAAAGTTTCACAAGCGTCTTGGGACAAGTCAGGATTCAATGTCAATTAGTGTGTAATGCAAATAAAATGGTTGGCCCCAATTTTTCTACTTTTTCCAATATTTACATGGAAATGATTTGAATATAGTAAATTTAATATAAATTGATGATTAAAATAATCGCCTTTCAATCAGCTGCATAGAAATCTTCTATGACTATTACGTTCATTTAGAAAAAAAACCCAATACAAAGTGAAATTTTTGAAACTAATTATAAAACCGATTCATTTGCGTAGGATAATTTGTTTTAGATTAAAGCTTCCCTAGCATACAAATAGCCATAATATAGAGCCTAGTATTTAGACACACTCTCAGCACTTTTCGCCTGATACCAAAAGTTCTATTTCAATCATTATATTAAATATGAGATGTTATAAGTCCTTAATGGATATATGGCATCTGTCTATTTATAAATAAAGCCTGGTAACTACTTGCATTGTTGTGTAATTTATTTATTTATATATTCTTTATTGCACACATATAACAAATATGCACAAAAGGCGGGCAAACGTTACATAGCATTCTGTAACAGCCAACCTGTCAAGTGAGCAATAAATGTGTAGTTTATATATAACAGATAATGTAACTTAAATTGGCAATCAAAAAACATATATATACATTTAAATATATTGTATAAATCTTAATGTAACACATACAATTATATACTATGAACACTCACAAATATTCATATATATGAAAGCTATTTACAGCTCATAAATTCGTTCATCAAAGTTAATATGTGGTAATATGTGTATACTTAGAAGTAGATCCACAATAAAAGCAATATATAAAGTAATTAAAGCAATTTGGTTGCCATTGTCTAATACATTTAAAAATTTCTACTTGTTGCTGTTTTTCGTCTGCTCGCTTCAAATATTGTATTTAATTTATTAAACTATAGCTGAGGCAATCGTGTGTTAGTAGTTTTCATTTCACCGCTTTGATGTCTTTGACTCACTAAAGTGTTTGTGTCACTAATTGTGATTTGTCTCTCTAATTATTTGTTGAATAGGCACTTTGGCGTGACATTTAGTTCTGCCACTCTACACACAATATTGTGGATTCCAATGAAATACGAGCTGAGTGTTTTGGCACCCAGGTGCTGACTGCCTACTTATGCCATGCGGAATTCAATACTAAAAAAAACTTTACCAGCAATCAGTATTGATTGAAAATATAATACAAGATAGACACGTCGGTATAATATTATTTGAGCAATTTCATATATATTCGGGCAATAATTTATCAAACAAAATGTTAATATTTATTCATGAAAATAGTATCTTTTGCATGAATATGTTTCCTTTTTCCATTTATATGTCCTTCCTAATAATTCCGGTTCTTCTCCTTTTTGTACAAAACAGGTATTGATTATATAAAGACACATATACATACAGTCTTGCCGTAAACAAAAACATTTTTTTTTTTATTGTACGTAACATTTACTACTATTACAGTGTTTTAGTTTAATACATTAATATAAAACCATTACAAATATATAAAGATAAAATCTTTTGCTTTCGGACAGGATTAGCTAGAATTCTTTCCCTTACTACTTTGATCGCCTTTTTCGTACGAACACTACGTGAACGGCCAGATTTTTCCGTCACAGACAAAGGTTTCATTATACCTTGATAGGTAACCCGGTACACAAACATTTGACTAATACGCTTGTATGGAGGATTTTAAAAATTGTATTTGACACCATACCTACTTGCGGTTCTCTTTATCATTCCCACACCATTAACATCACAAAATATTTTACAATATATTGGCGCGAAAATAAGAAAAAATATATGAACAATGATGTAAAAATTACAAATTCCAAATTCAAAAGTAATATTTGTTAATTTTTAATTATAACAGTATTTATGGCCAGACTAAGCATACGTAGATATGAAAGTGATTCTACCAGGATATTATAACATATAATATCAATAAAACGTATATTTACTAAAAAAATATAAATAACCAAAGTCTTGGTAAGTTTGAAGTCAATTTTTTTTTGCATTATTTATGAATTTTCGATCTTATAATAAATAATTTATTATAATACATTAACAATATAAATAAAAAAGCCTTCAAAAGAATTCTTGGTATTTTAGACTAAGCGACAAATGCCATTAATGTAATATTTACGTTTTTCTCTTAAATGATAAAATCGTTTCATTTCAAAATTTATGCATAGATAAACAACATGTTATAAAATTGAATAACTTTGACACTTGACGTTTCTTTCTTGTACTAGATTTTCAATAAATATAGATTAACGGTAGTGTTAAAAAATAATATTTGAAATATTGAAATAATTTCGAATAGCTAGTGCAGATATATACTAGTACACACACTTAGCTCTCTGCTTTCCCCACGAATTCATGACATTTTGTGTTAAGTGGCGGAACTCAACGGCGTGATTTGTCTGACCAGAGCGGTGAAATAAAAATAATTTTAACATAACCATTTCCCTGAGTGCGGATCAAGCCCACACAAAACAAAAAATTTTTTTTACATATATGCCTTATACGCATTTGTTATAAGTTCATAATAGGGATGTTATTGTATTGCTTCTCAGTAATTTATTTTACATAGAAATGACGTTCTTAATAAACCATACCTACGTGAAGCTATGTGAAATAAATAAATAAAATAAAAACCTAAGTACTAACACCTAGACAATAAATATTAAGTATTGCTCTAATGTAAAGAGATGTACAATTTAAGTTAGAAACGTTCAAAACAAGTGTTATTTGAAAATGTCAGTGTAATAATTTATATTTATTCAATAACTATCTACATATTTTGGAACGAAACTATTTTTAACCGGATTAATCGCGTATAATATTGGTATTCGATAATATATTTTAGAACCCGACGTTTCGAACACAGTTTCAGTCTATCTGTGACCACGGACTACTGTTAAGTGTACAATCGGAATAGTATAAAATTTTGCATAGTTAAAGTTCATATGAAAAAAGTCATTATTTTTAACATTTCATTAGAAATACATTAAAAAGTGTGTGTATTTTTATACTATTTAATATGTTTGAAATACGTTTTGGTATAAAATTAACACGGTGCTGAGACAACGTATATTTTAGGCTACAACAGTTACATCAAAAGTTCATCAAGGGTGTTAGTAAAAATAACCAGGTTCTTTTATCATTAGCAAGTAACTATAGTTTCGCAAACTCTTTGGCTCTAAAATAGACATACACACGAGCTCATATATAAAGAAAATAACTTCCCAGTAAGGATGAATAGAACATATGTATATTATTACAAAGTACAAATAGCTCCGACTTCCTAGTCACGCACTCTGCCTCTCTGATGTTTGCGTAATAAGCCTAATGAATTCTTTTTCACACAACAATTGTATTCATATCATAATATTTTGTGCTGAACTTTCTATGCCACCTTATATAATTATATTAGTTTGTGGTTATTTCATAATATACGAAAATATTAGATTTACATATTTTTCTCATGAAGGTATTCTAAAGTTATTAAAATTTTTAACCTTCAACATTATATTGAATTCATATTATAGTTAAAGAGCAAAGTGATATATTTTATTTACTAGCGTCCCGCTCGCGGCTTCACTTGCGTAAACTACATGACCGCTTATGTTTTTACTTAAACTACAAAACTTTGTTTAAATTTATTGTTCAAATGGTTGTAATGTTAAAAGGGAAGTTAAAATGTAATAGTTAGAACTGCACTTAAATTGGTAAAGCCGTTTCTGAAATTAGCATGCACAAACGCACAGACAAACAGAAAAAAAATATCAAAAATCATGGTTATTGTTTCTATTACATTGATAAATGCCCCCAGCAATATTTTTTTTTGCATATACCTTCCAAGTACAGACAGCGATCAGTTACATTTTTATTAAATATATAGATTTGTCCAAACATTAAACTTAACAAAACAAATATAAATAGGTAGTAACTAACTAAATTATAGTGAATAAATTATTATATTTAAATTCATTTTTATTATATTATATTTAAATAAGTTTATGTAATCCGTCCGCCCGCTTATCTATAACAGATATTAATACAGCCAGAATTGAATTTTTTAATCTCTGACTACATAAATCCAAATGTTTAAAATGAGCCTGTCTATTCTTTTTCTTCTATAAATAAAAACTAATTCTAGTACATTAAAGTAATTGAAACTAACTTTAGTTACTAAACTAAGTACAATTTTAATTTGAAGCCGTATTTTTTTATGAAACGAGAATCTATTTTCATCAATCCCTTTCGTTTATAATAAATAGCTAAAAACAAACACTACAAAAATTTAAATATTGCAAATACAATTAAAAATACATTATTTCAATGGTACTGCCTAATGTTTGCAATTTACTTTTAAATCAGATGCTATTCACAAATAGTGTAATGTGAGGTACGTATGTAAACGCAAAATTTGATACAAGAGGTATCGTATTGTTAAGTGAAACAATCTAAGACAAAAGAATATATATATTTTAATTACCGAATGGTAAAGTGTGGCTTAATGAAAATTATTATACCACTTAAGATGATAATTAAAATTTTATTGGAAACGAAATATAGCCTTTTTATCCTAACTCACGTAGATTTAGATTTGGGTCATAGAGAACCCATTATCAGGATACTCCGTTTTCCACTTTCCGCCGGAAAATGTACTATTTGTATGTGTTAAGTGGTGGCGCCGCGCTTTATACCGGTACAAGGTACCGAGTTGGAATCGAACCCACAACTCATCGCGTTTACCGACTGTCGCTCCGACTGTGACACAACGGCCTCATAATATGTTTTAAAATAGTGATTTTTTTATTAAACAGTTATTTATCCACGTTTTGAAATCAATTTGAAATATACTACTACTTTTAAAACTTTCAAAATATCACAGATAGTATTTTACAAATAATGATATGCTTAGTAAAGAAAGCTTGTAGAGCCAGAGTATGATTTACTTTAAGGACATGTAGCTAACCGTACTTAGTATGTTTTAATTTATGACATAATAACTTATAATCTCGTAAAACGTTCCCATTTAATAGAAAGTCATCAAACTCTAATATTTCAAACTATTCCAAACGCTTACCCAAATCCTGAAACGGGCCGTGGTATGTGTGACATTCTCCTTTGGTTATTTTATGTAACATTTTAGGTTAGACTAACGAATTTCGATTGTTTATTTTTAATCACACACAAAATACCAACAATTCCGATTTTAAAACCTATATATATTTAACGGATAGAAAATTAACTTAGTTTTCTTCTGAAAAATAAAAAAGGTCGAATTGCTAAAATATGTATCATTGAATTGCAAAAATATGTTTCATTGTCTTATATTTATTTCCGTTCAAAAAGCCATTGACTAAATAATATTTTTATCTGATTCTCTGTAAATATATATCAATATCTTATTGACTTCGTACTATGAACTTTGGCTTATATCGTGCAATACAGTAAAAATATTACAATTATTTCATAAGAGTATAATAAGGTAAGGAAATGTTTCGTAATAGATTTATTATAATATTTGATTTATTTTTACTTTAGCTAACAGTAATCAATGAGCAACTTAATTTTATTACTTTTGACACGGTATTTTCAGTTCTATGAAATTAAAATTTAAAATATCCTTCATTCAAATAGACTTTTGCAAGCCCATTTGATAAAGCTTCCACAGGCTAGAAGGCAGTTGTGCTGAGAAGGGCCGGTGAGAAACTCAACAGTTGCTCTTTTCAAATATAAAAGTTACAATTTTATTATTTAATACAATGGTAGCTAACCTGCACTAAACTGAAATCATATTACTCCTCAAATGAAATCATACTAATCCTCGCATTTTTATCTTTTAAATATTCTTCTACAGAGCAATAAGCTTTACTCAGTAATATTGTTTTTATGGTTGCTTTAAATTTTTACAGTGGCAAATCTAACATAGATTATGAAATTGTATTATAGATGCCTATTCTTACCCATAAAAGACTTATTTACTTATTAGAGGCGATAACTTGGTGTTACATTTTCATTTCTCGTCCCTATGACTGACATATGTCTGTCATTGTTTTTAACATAACACTGGATATGTTATCGGACAAATAAAATATTATAATACTGTGAAGCAACTGTAATATACCCCTGTATATAAAAACTTACTTTATTAATTGCGACCGCGGCAGAGATGAGTTTTTTAAGTGTTTCAAATTGGAAATTCCACTGTAGTTTATGATCAATGCTTATACCTAAGAAAATTGTGGCGTCTGTCATACTGAGAGTTGAATTATTATACTTAGATTCCGCCTTCTAACATGAGGTACGGTAAATTCAGTACATTTAGTTTTTGCAGCAATAAGCATTAGACATATTTAGAAAACGTATAAAAAATTTGAACGCAGCGGGATTTGAACCCGCGCCTCTTGAAAACTGTTCAAGCGCTCTGACCGCTAAGCCATGCGTTCCACATCCAGCTACTTATATTTTTTGTTAGCATCTCTGTAGAGAGATTTTTACAAATTTTTGCTACCCAAAGATTATTCTACGAACAATCGTCTGGCAAGAGAGAATGCTATTTATTAAATATATATTATGTTAACATTTTTTAAAGTGTTATTCCCACACTATGGAAATTGAATAAGACATATTTAGAAAACTTATACTCGTAAAAATTTGAACTCGCCACAACGAACGATTCACTCATCGTCATACTTTATTTTGTTTCTGTTAACATTAAATATTAAAGAGGTATCGTCAGCGAACAGTACAATATCACATAAGTTCGCCACATAAAACGGTAAATCGTTTCTCTCTATAGTCAGTCCCTCATATCTGAGGATTGAGGTCAGGGCTGCATCTGGAGTAGATGATCTACCTCCACCGGCTTCTGTCCAGCGCCTCTCTTGTGACCATATAAAGTTTGGAAGATGGTGATTCCTTTACTTGAAGTTTTGACTGGAAAATTTACGTTTTGCAGACTCTTTCTTGCTTCTTCTTCTTCCTGGTATTGAACCCAGAATTAACCAGGGTCTGCCTTCCCACTTAATCTTCCCCATTTTGCACGATCTTTAACATCTTCGGTGGTAAGTCCATTGGCTCTCATATTCTGCTTCACGACATCCAGCCATCGCTTCCTTGGGCGTCCGGGAGGTCTAAATCCAGATACAGATATCTCAAGATATATTCTTCCAACATAGTTCTTAGGCCGGCGCCTTGTCATTACCCTCTTTCTTGCTGTTCCTGTAGAAATTTCAGGACACCCTTTATTGGGCGCGCCCCACCAAATTTCCGCTTTCTAAGTAGTAGTAGAAGCCCAGTCGGCTTTGCGTTGTCTGTCTATCGCTTTGTGTGTTTTATATATATTGATAATTTTGTAAGATTAACCCTTTGCAGGTTTTATATATATTGATAATTTTGTAAATATTAAAGATGGTTCCGTGACAACTAATTATTATATTCGTATACAATATATTATACATTAGCGGCCACCGTTGCGCAGTGGGACAGAGGCTTTCTGCAAAACGTGATTGGTTTTGAGTTTGACATATAAATTATTTTCATTTCTCCACTCTGGTGAACAGACAAACGTTGAGCGCGGCGTTGAGTTACGCCACTCAACACGCAACGTTTCATTACGATTTACGTTACGTTACGATTAGGGCGTAAAGTGGAACACGGAGTGTCTTGACAATACTTTATCTCTATCTATCTTGCTATGCGGGCGGGAAATAGCGTAAAGCTGCATAAAAAAAAAAAATTATATTAATTAAAAAAATTTAAAAATAAATGTGCATATTATTTACTGATGTATATAATATACATGTGTTACAAATTACTACGAATCAACTATGGGGAGCATTCTGAAAGTTTTTCAATATGCTTGACCTTCCTTTCCGTCCCATATCTCTCATCATGTATCAAAAAGTTTGACCCATTTGTCTCTTTTCATTATACGAAACAATCAAAACTTTTATATTTAAAACTTTTATATTTATTAACATATGTTAATAAAGTCTTGATTCTCCACGCATATGCGTGGACAATCAAAACTTTTTGAACTGACCTTATAATATGAAACAACAGTAAACACTATCACTATTTATAAGTGTGACTGTTTGTTTGTTGTTCCCTTCAGTTTTTCTTAGTAGTAACAGTAATGAAATATTTGGATCGAAATAATGATTTATTTTGAAAACCTATAATGGCTGGTTATTCTAACATTTATTGGACCTAAACTATAGTAGACACTTTAGATATTAAAATAAATCTGATAAACTTCCGGTAGGACTGATAATGCTGATATTTTATGTTAATTGTCGATACGAAAGTGCTTATGTGAATAAAGAATATTTCAATTTTTCAATTTGAATAAACCTAGTAGACTACAGTTTATATGTAGTCAAACTTAAGTACAATTACGCTTCTACACTAGTATTACGTGTTGTTAGCCAAAACAAATATAATAATTTCAATACTACAGGATAAAATATACAGAAAAAGACATAAAATAACACGTCGAAATAAGTTACAGAATAAAACAAGATTTAAATTAGTAACTTTTAGAAATAAAACAGAAGTGCCAAAAGTTTTTTTTGATAAATTAAATAGAAGTAAAGACGAAAGGCCAAAAAGAGGTCTTGTACATGAAAAAGTTATTTGTGTGACTTAAAAAGTAAATATAAGTGACTTAGAAATCTCAATCTAATAAAATATTCCAGCTTTTCATATTACAGTCTTTTGTTTTTGTTTCACGGTATTTACAGAAAGCAGGGAGGAAGAGAGTACTTAGCGACAGGACACTCCGTTTTCCGCATTTCATCTGAATTCCAGATATCAATGTGGCGCTGAATTACTAGAGGGGGAAGTAAATTAAAATAATATGATCATTTTCCGAATAGGTATTGAGCTCAGAATCAACGCTTTTACAGTCAGACGCTGTCCTTCAGCACCACGATAGCCTTACGACAAACAATATATTTTAAATAAAAATATATTTTGTTACTTGATGAATTTTATTCAATTTGGTAAATTAAACCATTAACCATATACTTTTATATTTTATATCGTTAAAATAGGCATATATCAAAAGGTAAATTAGCAAAAAATTATAGTTTAACATTTTGTTCTGGAAGGCAAGTAAACAGCTATTTCAAGCAAGTAAAACTAACTATTCATGTAAAAAGATTATTTTACAACTAAAAGTTTGTTGTGTTGCGTGGCTAAAAAACTAAAACCCAGCAAAATTTAACATAACAAATTTTTCAGGAGATTACATAAGAGCATAAAAATGTAAAACTTTAAATTCTTGCCAATTTACAAACTGTATTGTAGCTATATTTTATCATTTTTTAAAGCGAAGCCAACAGAGATGCTAACAACAAGTATAAGTTGTAATAAGCATGTAAGAATTTCGACGTAGCTGAATGTAGAACGCATGTCTTAGCGGTCAGAGCGCTTGAACGGTTTTCAAGAGGCGCGAGTTCAAATCCCGCTGCGTTCAATTTTTTATACGTTTTCTAAATATGTCTGTATTGTAGCTATTTCAGTTAGTCATAAACAGTAAGAAACAATCTGTTTATATAACAATATAATATGTATGTGTGTGTCCAATTATGTATCTGTATAAAGTAAAGGATTTCATATTAGCTTATCAAAGAAAAGGCAGTTGGTAGGTTTTAAAATTGCACGAGTAAACTAAGTTAAACTAATTCAACAAATTCCGTAGTTCTATTTACAATTTTACATGATGTATGTTTTAGTGTAGTTGTTGTTATTTTAGTCATACATTTTCTAATTAAAAAACAAAGTAATCAAAGCTTCAATTGCTCTTAAAATTGTTCAGGATCAAAAACAATAAATGGCTAAAGCTTATTGGACTATTTATTACTATTTTGATTTTATAAGCGATTACATTCAAATTATTCATACAACTTTAGATTGGATGACTGTGTATAATTATTAAGTGAATTAATTTTGCAACTTTTACCATCCAGTTAGGACAGAATTAATCGAAGATATACTATAGGAACAAATGTTTTCACACACCATTATTTAATGTTTTTTCTTGAATTAAGTATTTTCAAATATTTTAATATATAAAAATCGTAATATATTACGGAAAGCATACATAAAAATAAACAATAAACCGTACTAGCTTCTTCCATAGTAAGGCTTAATGCCTTAATCGTACCATCACATTCGATTATTATAAAAATAAACGTATCAATTGAACTATAAGATTTGATCAAAGTTTTTTTTCAACATATTGAAGTTCTTATTTTACTAAAAATATATTATAAAGAAAATTAATTAATTTGCAAATTTGGACTATGGAGTTATCAAGTCAATCCATTTTATTTGCGCATACGTGAAATGGAGACTAATCAGCTGTTGAGTTTCTCGCTGGCTCTTCTCAGCAGAACAGCTTTCCGAGCCGGTGGTAGCTTCCGGTACGATTGATAATACTGACATTTTATGTTAATTGACGATTCGAAAGTGCTTGCAATAGCCTATTTGAATAAAGAATATTTTGATTTTTATATTACGTGAATATACATTTTCCTCGTACACTTTTAATAAATGAAATGCTTCAAATATTAATTAACGAACTTATAATTAAAGCTTCAAGTTACTATTTGCTTACTTTAATAAAAGAAATCATAAAACTCTCGTATTTATCCTTAGTATAGATCTTCGTATTTTTAATTGCTTTTATTTATATTATTTGTTCGCGAAAATTTGGTTTCGATGTGGTATTTTTTTACGTTTACATTTTCACATTTTTGAGTTTAAGATACTTTTTTTGTTTAACACTTTAGATACCTTATTAGCTTTAAAACTTAAGCTTCTTTAAGCTTTAAAACTTAAGCTTTAAGCTTAAGCTTCTAAATTTGTTAACCGACAAAAGAACGGAAGAGGTTCTCAATACGACACGTATATTTTTTTATCTGTTACCACCACCCATAAATTTTTACAGAGTAGACTAGTTTTGATAATTCTTTGTTTTAACGGTTAAGGTGTAGTCCAAAATTGGTCTCATACGAATTTAAACTAAAATTCCAACTCTAATGATAAAAAAATAGGGGATGATGGCGTATTTACTCAATTACTCGTTGATTTTTTTTTATTTAACACTACTTTTTATATTTATCGAACCTGTTTGATTTTGAGGGTAACTTAAATACAAGACTTTAGTGATCCTTGATCCCGAAACAATTTATATAAAAAACTGCCCTTATCTCACTTCGGTTTTATTTTAGAAATACTTTCTAATTTAATTTCTTACTCAGTTGTTTTATTCATTTCCAGGCGTTATTTTGTGTCTTCTATCTTTACAATAGAGTGTATTGTATTCAAATGATTGAATTTTCTTTTACGATTTGAACATGCTGTATTACTGTGTTCAATTTAAATATAGTACCAGCAACCAAAATGGTATGATAATGGAGCCCATGTTATTCTGCAATGCAAAGTTATAACTAACACTGATTTTTTTATGAACACGCGTGACCTTGAGCATCTGAGATTGGTGGTGCATCCAGAATATAATCAAAAGCATATATACACTAATTTATACACTAATTTTACAAACGCATCAGTAACTACATAATTTTGTAAGTAATACGTTGCCATCAATTCACTATAGCTTTTTTTTTTTTTTTTTTTTTTTTTTTTTTTTTTTTTTTTTTTTTTTTTTTTTTTTTTTTTTTTTTTTTTTTTTTTTTTTTTTTTTTTTTTTTTTTTTTTATATATATATATATATATATATATATATATATATATAATATATACTTGTTCTACAATAAAGAGTAATAATAATCATTATTATTAAAAGTACATATGTATATATAACTGTTTCGTTTCATAGTATATGTGTCGGACAAACAAAGAACAGCTGCAATAAGCTGGCGTTGAGAGCTAAAACTAGGCATGAAGGTTCCTAGGGAATATAGGAGTATGGTTATATAGAAATTATTTTTAAAAATGAAAAAAATGCTCTGTTAAGGCAAAGTGCGTTGAGCTTCGCCACTCAGCACACAATATGTCGAATTGAATTCTTGTAATAATACGGAAGCTGAAATACATACACTATTATCCTTTACAAGAACAACGTTCGCATACAAAGGTGTCCCTTTTACCATATCATTTATCGACCAAGGATACGTGTCACCGAATACACATATGGCTCATCGTTATTGAGAAGTAATATTATTATTTTTATTATATTTTGTATCAAAAAAGTCGTTTATTCATTTTAACTTTATCAATGGTGTATCAGTATTAGTTGTTAAAGCGTTACATCGTTACAGCTTATATAATATAAGTTAAGGCTTTAAAAATAAAATCGTTCTTTAGGGTTATAAAAATATCGTCAACGTATTTATGTACTTTTATAGATAACAAGAAGACGTTGTGACAATATAAAGCTAACTTATCGTTAACGTATCGTTATCAAGTTTAAACATTATATCCATGTTACAGTTAGCACGTAAAAGTTTGTCACCCAGCGTCCTTTATAATCAACCCCTGACTTATAAAAGCAACTTTTACGACACCAGATATTTTTATAAGTCGACTTTTACTAACAAAATTTTGCTTATGATTAAACAACCCTTATATTTACTAAATGGTCTAAAGTGATAACCGTTATACAACCCTATAGTATAAGTGTAAAATGAAATATAGTAAACTTTTACTTAAGTACGAAACCAAAATGAATTTTATTGACAAATGCACTAATTATAATTCTAGAAGTTAATTATAAAACTCGCAAACTTAACGTTAATTTATAATTTGAATGGTCGTAACTTTTTTTACAAACACCAATAACCCCAATAATATATTTTCGATATATCTTCCATGTACATCCATCAATCAGTTATATTTTTATTATATAGATGAATACTTTTACGATACGATATAATATTGTTTCCTTTACACGCTATATCACTTTCTATGAAGTTATAATTAATCACAACTTCATTATTTCATGTCTAACTTAGTCTTATGTCCGCATTTATCCTACTCGCGAATTTCTACGATTTCTCGATTTTCGAATTTTATTCGTAACGACTCGTTTTCTGCTTTATTTTCTGTACTCTCTTTTGTTCCCGTATTTCTCAGTTATTCCCGCTTTTCTACTAAATGTTAAAATAATAATGAAGACTAAATCCTAGTTATAATAACTTAATAAACACATCGACTACTCTTCGTTATAAGTAGTTAAAAGTTACAATATTGATTCACATGCAGAGCTTGAAATTTACATAATAACCAGCTGTCATCAATTTTGAGTCCTGATATAGCTGATACTTACATTACAAGGAATATAAGTAAGTGTTCCTAATAGAAAAAATAAATTGAAAATTTATAATAAAATTATTGAAATTGAAATTTATATTGAAATTGGCTCCAAATAGTTCAGACACACGGTGCTGCTCGCCAATTTTGTTAGCTTCTTGGCGTGTCGGCTGGCTACACTACACATTTTTATATTCGAAACAAAAACGTGTATTGTCATGTAGTTAGATTACTTTGCTCCATTTGTTATATATTTATTTCACTTAGGATATAAAAGACAGGTTAACGTGTAAAATATTTGTACAACACATTATAAACATACTTCAGATTTACCCGAACATTTATCAATCATCTCCCCCTCTGCAGATTTACGATTAAAAGGGAGACACTTTTATTTCCAATACTTTTAGGAGAGACCTCCTTTCTCAGTTTATATATATAATAGAGTAAATTAATCAATATTTACAATCGTTAGCATTTTTTATGTACAAATATAGGAAATATTCTTCATATCTGCTAAGTTATTTCAGCGGGAACACAGCACAGCTTGAGTTACGTTAAAAATTCAAAATATCCTTTATGCAAATAGAATATTGCAAGTACTTTTAAATCGTCGAATGAGTACAGCTACCACCAGCTCTGAAGGCAGTTGTGTTGAGAAGAGCCGGTTACTCTTTTCAAATATAAAAGTTACAATTTTATTATTTAATACAGTGGTAGCTAACCTGCACTACTTAAATCATTACTTTCATACATTTTTATCTTTTAAATATACTTCTACAGAGTAATAACCTTTTAATATTTTTTTTTTTTATAGTGTCTTTAAATTTCTGCAGTGGCAAATCTAACAGATTCATAAAGGACTTATTTACTTTTTGGAGACGATAACTTGGTGTTACAAGATTAGCTTTATTTTTCGTCACTGTTTTTAGCATAACACTGGATATGTTGTCGGACAAACAAAATATATATACTGGGAAGCATCTGTAAGTATTTGTTATATTTATGTTTGCGTCACTGCCCCATAATAGCATTTCTTAAGATAAAATGCTAAGGCTAAGTTATTATAGCGAGAACAACGCACAGCTTGAGCTTCATGCAATTTTAATATATATATATAATATATATAACGGAAGCAATAAAACGCAGGTGCTGTATTTTGAAATTAAATTTGCAGACCATACAAGGGTTTGTACACTTTGGCGACAGGCGGATATGTTTTTATCACATTAATAATTCCTTAGTTACCATATTTCAGTGGTTATGGATTTTTCTCTACGTGAAAAAGACTATAGCTCTTTTTTTCTTAGAACACGACTCCGTCCCCTCTCGTCGTTGCATGCCACTTAACAGTACTAAGTGATGAAATATTTAGCGTTCTCTTGATTTTCGTAATGGAGACACTATGTTCTAGAGGCCAGAGTAAATGTTCTTAATATCAATAAGTAGTTATTACATAGGTACATTTCCACGTACATTTCATACTTCTTATTTATTACATTAAGTGGAACCACGTATTGTACTATAATAGAAGAACTCTTGGTGTAAGGATACAAGAATCATGGAAAATTTCCCCACAAGGCCTCTTTTGTTTCTGACCTCGAAACGAATCGCAGATTAAGATTCATAAAAGAGGAATTAAAGTTAATTTGGTAAGAAGAATTCTCAATTACTTATACAATAATGAATTTTATATTTAGAAATTTACAATAATAAATGCAATGTATTTAGTAAAATCTAGTCAGTCATTTTATGCCTACAGTAAATTGTTAGTGACTTTAAATGGCGAAGTAAAGTTATAAAGTTGTACTATCCCGCGTAATTTCCGTATTGGCAAGCTATACTGTAAAGTATTTTCACTCAGGAAATTGAAAAAGACATATTTACAAAAAGTATAAAATTTTAACGCAGCAGGATTTGGACCCACGCCTCTAGAAAACCGTTCAAGCGCTCTGACCGCTAAGCCATGCGTTCTACATCCTACAGCTACAGCTACGTTGAAATTATTATACGCTTATTACAACTTATATTTGTTGTTCTCATCTCGCATCTCTATAAAGAAATTTTTTACAAATTTCTGCTACCCAAAGATTATTCTACGAACAATCGTTTGGCAAGAGTTTTTAATACGCGTTTGTAATAAGCGTATAAGACTATTTTTAACATTTGTTAGTTAGACGCAATGGAAGCAATTTGTAGTATTGAATTGTGTGAGTATGTAACTACGGCCACATGGCTATTTTGTATGATTTGTAAAAACTTAAAAATCTTACTTGTACTTTTTTATGCTATTGGCAATCATATCATTTTTGTGTAGCTATTAGTGTAGCGGCAAGCACTTTTAAGGTGGACAACTAAGGGAACTCACGTCATCTTCACCGAACATCTAAAATCGAATATAATTGTATGTTCATATTCGTGTATCGTAGCATATAACTTGTTACAACAGATGTCTACAGATGTAAAATCAATATTGATGCTGATAGTTTTAATTTAAACAAATGAAATTTCAAGTTTGAATACTAAAATTGTAGTTATAAATTTTCACTTCTAATGTATTTTTTGTCACTAATACAGTTCTATTGTTGATTTATATATTTTCAAAATATTTTTATTTATTTAATATCTATATCTGCGTCAGATATAAAGCCCAATAGTCATATGTAAATTATTATCAAATAAAATATTATACTATTGTTAACACAGAGTCTCGGTATTAATTACTATCTAAACTAGGTTACAAAGTTTGCCAGTCAAAATTTCACCAATCGTTTCTGCTACCTTTCATATAATGAATCAGATAAAATAATTTATAACTAAAATTCCATAACTAAAACAATCCTTAACAAGATAATGGAATTTTCTAAGAACACTTACCCGAGTCAGCACTATAGTATTGCCAATTATTGAGTTGTCAAACTGTCACGACTGTATTTGAGTACAAAAGGTCAATGAAATGACTAAATATATAATATAAAACGTCTTACAGTAACCAGATGGAAATTATATTATTAGGCGCGCCATTTATTAGATTTTATTTATTGATGGGTACTACTCGTATTTGATACCACTGTGGCGCAGTTTTCACATGCCTGTGGCGGTAATAGTTTGAGGTCCAAATCCAACTCGGAGGAATTTTTTATTTTAGACCTAATCTGAGTATAATATAATAACCAGAGAAAGCCCAACGGTAGGTGGTCAAGTGAAACGGTTTTATAATAAAATGCATTCCTTATAGTAATAAAATTGTATTGTATGTGGTAAAAAATATTCACACGGTGATTAAAGAAAACGTTTACGGCTTATTCAACTTTGCTAAATTATTAGATTCAATTTAAGCTTTAATCAAATTCTCGTAATAATGAAATTTGATCGGAAACTGGCGAAGCGTAAGATGGAATGTTAAAATGGCTGCTTACATTAAAAGGCAATTGCGCTCCGTTTTAATTGTCTGCTTGAGCTCATCTTTAAGAAACATTCATGTTCATTTCCAACAAACCGTATTCAACAAAGTTTATCCACTGTCAAAGTTCGCACGCCTAAAGAAAATAAAGATTATTATTAAACGTGCTTTTTAATTTATTTCTCAATGTGTAGAAAATCTTTAAAAGTATTTGTTTTGAAAGAACACAAAGTAATAATTTATACTGTAAAGACAAAATGATACAGAGAAACTTCTTAGTAATGAACCTTATTGTTGAATAATGAATAGCACGCGTGCGCTCATATAACTTCCAAACTCAAGCTATGCCATAATATATTTACAAATACGTGAATTGCATTATTGTAGCAACAGGAAAATTAAATTAAATTCAATGTTTAATTTTCAATTCATAAATTACAAAAATTACGAATTTAATAAAATACAGTAAAAGTTTTTATTTGAATTCATTAAACGTCTGTTTATAAGTGACACCGTGCACAGTATAAACTATGTATTTAAAACATCATAAGTTTTAATTAAGCATAACTACTAATAATTAATCTGAAAGCTATTCAACTTGACGGTAATTATTCTTCATTATATTTTTCACCTAACCTTTTTAAAATTAGAATGGTCTAATGGCCTAGAAAATATATAGACGTCTCGATTCGAACTATATATAGTTCTATACATTATGTGAAAATGATGTGTAATATATTATCAAGTGCCAAATCTATTGCCTTTATTATTAAATTTTATAAAATTAAAAGAACATAAAAATCCTTGTGAAAAGAACACAAAATGTTAATTATGTAATGTTAAATAGTAAACGTAAATGATATCAAGCCGCCAACCTAATTTAACATTTATAGCTTCCATGAAATATCTTACATCTCAAAATACATTTAGATAAACACTTCGCTAAACACATTTTGGTTTTTGTAGACGTTGGATACAACCATCGTTTACAAAAACAAAAACAAAAATTATTTTGTATGTAAATAATTGCCTTTTCCGACGATCGTGCGCTTTTTCCACGATATCGCAATGAAAAACGAGCCAGGGCCAGGTAAATCAGGAAAACGGCTTTTTTTTTAATCTTACTTTACTTATGTAAACATTGTGTACAAATTTCTTTGGGGTACCACAAAACTTTTTATTGCGCTTAAAATTACTGTACCTAAGTATTTATTAGATTTTTTGTGAGTTTGCTAAAAAATATTTGGAAATCCTTAACCCAACTAACTTTTTCATCAGTTTCGAATCTTTTTGCTACCTGTTTGAATTTACCACACTGACCTACTGATATTAGGTTCTCTCTGACTGACTGACTGGCAGGGTGTTAGGTGGGAAAAAATCTATATTATACTAACGTCTTTGTTGAAATTTAATATGACATACTATATAAATGTATCAACCAGAAAAATCATTGATTTATTTGGCTTTAGTGTACTAGTTTTTGGAGCAGGTTAAACAGAAATATTTATAAAACGACGTACAAATTACAAAGGTACAATTTTTTACCTAATTTTTAAAGCAAAAATATCTTAGTGCTATATATCTGACTAATCTATTATCTTAAGCTACATAAGAAATAAATTGCTTATCAAAAATGTTATTGCAATTTGACACAAAATTTTAAACTAATAAAAAACCCATCTAATTGTAGTCTTATCCCAATATATAAAGTTTATATAAAAAGATATTGTAATTCAAAATAGACCCTCCTGACTGTTAAAATTGTAGCAGTTTAAACTATTAATCTAGTAATAGTAGGTCCAAAAAGACTAGAAATAGTGAAAACAATTAAATTTTAAGTTTAGAGCTCTATTCATTGTACGTGCTGATGAGGGTCTGATGATGGAACCCGAAAGTGAGAAAACGTGTATACACTTTTACTTCTTTTTTACACGACCTATAAACATTTATTTATCCTTTTAAGCTTTTCAAAGCTACGAGTTACTATTTTAGGTCAATTTCTGAAACCATTTACTATGAGTAGAGATTAAGGAGTAACATATGGGTATATTTATATCAAGGCGCCTTTATGTCACCATAGATAAATATCTATATGGTACTGATAAAACTAGCAATTTAGGCGGTAACTTGATCCCTGATAATCAAATTACTTTGTATTAATCACCAACCTGACCTCTTTGTAGAAAACAATTCAGTCGGCACGAATTGATTAGTGATAAGAGCCTTTATTATTGTAATGTAATGAAAAATATCTTCGAAGCGTTATTTTTTTAAATCAATGTCAATTTTTGTCTTATAAAATATTTTAAATATAAATGATTTGACTGAAACGATTGACTATCATAAGCCTTGTATGACTTATAACAACTCACATGTCTAAATCGCTTTATTCTAGCTATTTTTTTTTTAGACCATCGTAGCGCAGTAGGGCAGCGTCTGACGCAAACGCAATAGTTTTGAGTTCGATCCCCGCTGGACATAATAATTATATTTGAAACATTGGTCATTCCATTCCATTCCATTTTTCCCTACATTGATAATAGAAAGTACGAAGTTGAGTTCCACCACTCAACACACAATGTAAAGCTAACAAAGACAAATATATATATATATATATATATATTTATATTTTAATAGAAAGATGCACAATGGTGTAAAACATACCTATTGGTACGATGTATATCAACACAGCAATCCTCCCCTTGTCATATTAAGGCGGTAAAATTCTTTATGGCAACCATTTCTGACTAATATTGTACATAAACCATACTGTATTTTTTTTATTTAAGCCTAATAACCTTGTACGTTACAAAGTTGAATCAATTATTATAACTGGTTGTGGGTTTGATCGCCACTTGGTTCAGTCATCTATATTATTAAAATGATTTTGATTTCCAGGCTCTGACAAGACAGTGCGGCGTCGCGCATCGCGTTTTAAGTCAGACGCCGTTCAACTGCGCATCGATGGGCTCAACAAAACATCTTTCCTATTATTACTATTAAAGGCGTTAAAAATTGTAGCCGATCATAAAAAATTGTTCAATTTGTAAAAGTTACCTATTAAATATAATCAACGTTAAGACATTAGGTAATTTAACCAGTGACACCATCTGTGGGGAACCATTAGAAATTCAATCAGTGAGATTGACATATTAAGAGTAATATTTCAGTGAAATATCACATATTTCCTTTTAAATATAATAACTAGTCAAATTAAAACATATATATAATAACGTTAGATGCGTATTAAGGAACGTCAGTAGAGGGGGAAGATGCGGGAGCTACGAGTTTTGAGTACTCACTCAGTACTCACTTGAGAAGTAAAAACCTCTTTGCTTAATTCTGTAAAATTTCGTCTTTTTAGTTGACTATTGTTCAGTCGCAGCAGTAAATAACTTTTGTCTTTAATAACTAATAAGTTTGCGTTCAGATTTATATTAAGTAGAATTTATGTGAATAAAAATTGGATCGATTATAGTTTTATTTATTATTAGTTCCACTCCTTATAGCTAACAATACCATACTAAAACAGTCACCAAATATAAATTCCAAGTTTCTTAGATGTTACGTAAAACCTAAAATATTGAATTCAAGAGGCTTCTTGGGGGTATTATTTACGCATGAACATCTACTTCCCAACCACTCAAGAAGATCTAGTTAAATGTATTACTTTTACACTGTGACAAAGTTACGGCGGTGAATCACAGCTTGAATTGTGCCTAGAAAACTTTACCCAGTACACTTTTAACATTATATTATATATATTTATTTTATATTTTATAAGGAAATACGTACGTGTATTTAGAAATTAACAATTGCAAATAATCACACAGTAATTGAAATTTTACAGCACCCACCACGCAATTTAACTATACCGTACAGACTGACCGGCCCACAATATATATTAAATTCACTGCTTGCTTTCTAGTAACATATATAAGTAAAAAATACAAGAATAAGACATATTTAGAAAACGTATAGAAATTTGAACGCAGCGGGATTTGAACCCGCGCCTCTTGAAACCATTCAAGGGCGCGGGTTTCATCCACCCACGCGTTCAATTTCGCCGTTTTTAAGCTAATCTTTTCAATTTCCTTACTGCGGGAATAACACTTTAAAAAATGTTCACAAAATAAATACAAAAATAACTTATAAAAGAAATGAAATTACGTTTGTTGAAAGTAAACAATAGAATTTGAATTTATTGTTTTCATATCTGAAAAACATCAACATTAACAAATATATGGTTCTTTAGAATCGTTATTTTTATATTTAATGATTTAATGACGGTATAGATAAATTTATTTATGATTCCTTATATTAAATGGAAACAAAAATGTAAGACATGGCGCCCCGTTTTCTCTGACTACCACGCTAGGGATAAAGCGTGAATCTCGAAAAAGTATATAATATACCAAAAGAGAATATAGTAATATACTAAGTATTATTAGATATTTAGGCAGACGAATAAAAAAGCAAATTTGTAAGTCTTCAGAATTTGATTTATAGATCCATTATTAGCCCTACCATTAGTTTTTATATGTATTCGTCTAAAAATAATTTGTAACCGAGGTGTTTCTTGACTGATGACTTTTATATATTTTTGGTGCTTTTTTTTTCTTGGGAAAATTAGCAATATATTTATATGAAATAAGCATATTTTTTTTTAACATAATATTGTCCAATCTGATATAATAAAACGTTAAATATGAGAAAAATGGTTTCTATGTATGTATAACTTAAACTTGCAAAATAAAAGTCTGAGCTGAAAGCTATTGCACTCATGCATATTATTAGGAGTCTTTTTTTAAATCACTGTACTCTATCTCATAAACACTTCTATTCTTGTAAAAGTGTTAAGTGTGCAGAATGAAATGATTAAATGAATTCGACTTTTGTCTGAATACTACACTATATTACTGTTTGACTAAAAACACAAAAGCTTGCGAACCTTTAATAATAATTTCAATTGATCTGGAATCGACGGAGACTTTCATATTTCAATTCATTTCGGTCGATTATTCGGGACCAATAATTCCTTATTTTAGTAGTTATAGAACCAATTATGTGAATTATTCTAACGACACAAGAGTTTAGTTCCTATTTTTGGATCAAAATTGAATATGCTAATTAAGAAAGTATTCAAAATTAATCTCAACTCACTTTTCAGTACACAATTACTTTAAATAGGTATATCAAGTTTAGAAAAAAATCTAGATATCCAGTTTAGTTTAAAGAATTAAGTTTATTCTCAACCTACCAAGACCAACATGATTTCTGCCTTTTAATTTATTTTTAAGCTAATTTATTTCTGTGTATCATAAAGAAGAGTCGCTGATAAAATACATTTTACCTTTGAATTATATATAACAAAGAACTAAAAAGGGTTTACCATCACTTGTTCTAAGAACACAAAAGGTTTTCCTTTTCCACAAGTTATGCGTCACTGCTATGTGTCCCCAAACAATATCAAAATACTTCGTGTTTGTTTTATTAATATAAGTCACTGACATCTTCACATATTACTTCTAAAATGAAAATATTATCTCAGTTTCTTACATCTTCATCTTAAATGTATAAAAACTTGTATTTATTCCTACTCTTAAATTTTCTTTTAAGAAAGTTATAAGAAACTATAAATCTGTATTTGATTTTAAAACGAAATACATATTTGAATTAAAATACATAATAAAATTCGGTTAATTATTACCTATATATTAATCAAAAAATAAGAAAAATTGGAAGCAATGAATTATTTTTACTTTTAGATCAAAAATTTGCCTTTAACATTCACAAATTAAAAGGGGCAAGATATAAGAAACCGAGGCACGAATGAACTCCTATTTCACATTCAATCAACCAAAAGTAACGACTATCAAACGTTTAATTTATTCTTAATATAATGTTATTAGATTTTTTTTTTTTTTATTAAACATAGCGGTAGATAAACTTTTGCCATTCATATATTCGACTTCTTTCATCAAATAAAAAAAATATCTTTATAAGCAAAACTAAAATAATATACATCATATAATAAAATGACACCTTAAATAATATTCAACAATTATTATTACATTGTACACAAATAACAAACCTGTGTTCAATTTGATTATCTGTCCAATTGTTTATTTATTACGTCGTAGCGTTCCGGAAACAGAATATTGAATGAATGACATTGATACACTTAAATACGAGTTAGGTATATATTGGTATTGGTTAATATTATAATAGATTGATAAATTTCATTTAACCCATTTCACAGATAATTTTAGTGAAGAAAAAAAGTTATTTTCTTATTCTGCTAAAAGGTTAGTTCTTGTTTATTTAAAAAAAAGTTATAAGTTATTTTATGATTCTGATCACAAATTGAGAAGTTTTGAAAGAGTTTTATAATATTCAAAGAAGCCATTGTACCACTGTACAGCGTCCGACTGTTATCGCGAATGAATGTGGATTCAATTCGCACTCGGAAAAATGACTATTTTAAAATATTTCTCCGCTCTGGTGAACAAGAAAGTGGAGAACAATGTGTCTAATACCAGTATTAGAACCCGAACCCAGGTTCTCTATGACTACCCTGCTATGTGGGAAAAAGCGTGAAGCAGTTCCCTTTTGTGTTTTTAGTTTGTTTATAAATAAAACACTTTAAGTAATAAATCTTCGGATGCTAGAAACCTTAAGCTTAGTATAATATAAAGTATACTTTTTTAAATATGCATCTAAACAATAGTCAATGTGGATTACATTTACTTCATTGAATACTCAACCAACGTTTCCTCTTGTGCAAAACATCGCTAAGACACTGTCTTGACGTCCGAAGGTGCATGGGTACATGGGTTCCAGAATAATATTATTATTGTTGACTCTAAAATATATTTTTGTATGTTATAGAGTCGCCAAGATGGTGTTTAAGTTATTAATCGAGGAATCAGTTGAGTAAACCGTATAGAAATTAAGAAATAAATAATTAAATTATTTGTTGTGTAAAAATCATTAGATAAAAAAAAAACGATGTTAGTTGCGTACTGAGGAACGTCCGTAGAGGGCAGAGATGGGGGGGAGGCTACAAGTTTTAGTGGGCCGATTCCATTATAAGGTGGAGGGCCGAAGCGTTCATTTCATGCAGATTTCCGCATCACTCACTGACTATTGTTCAGCTTTCTAATAAATAAGTTTAGTCTTTAACAGTTAAAAAGTTTGTGTTCAGAAATAAGTAGAATTTATGTTTATTAAAATTAGATCGACTATAGTTTTTTTATTAACATTCTCATTCCTGATACCTGACAGTAAATACTCTATAAGCTTAACTTGTACTTTAATTAAGTATTTATTGTAAATGTGTAAATTATAAGGATTATTGAATAGCTGGACGTGATTGAATTTTTAATATTCTTAAAATATATTATACTAACTTCTGCTATAGCGGCACATTGCCCGCATGGTGAATTGATAAATGTTAGCTTATGTTCTTCCTATTATAATGATAATTTATATAATGTTACATTATTCCTTCGGGAAGACTATGCATGTCAAGAATACTATTAAGCCAGCCCACCAAACCAACCTGAACTTTTTCTATCCATATGATACTTATACCTTTAAAACACCACCGTTTTCTCCGCATTTCTCTATACTCTCAGCATTTCTCTATTCTCACTGTTTTTCTCTTTTCTCCCTGCTTTTTTAGTTTTGTACAATTTTACATATGTTTTATAGTTTTATATATGTTTTATAGTTTTATCAAATTGTATTTCAAAGCGTTTACAAATTTGTACGAAGCTGAATTCGAGCGGCGCCTCTTGTATAACGACCGTTCAAACGCTTTAGCCAATTAATCTACATGGTATCTTCAAAGTCAAAGCAAAAGTCAAATAATAAGTTACACGCTTCATATTTTGAACGTCCGTAATTGTTGATGTTAGAAATATAAAACTTTATTTAATGGCTACCGATTATAAATTAGTAAATATACGTTCCAGCCTTTATGAAAATATTACACCTACGAGGTGAAATAGACGTTGGAAATTTGTATGGCAATCATCATATTTAAACCAGAAATATGTAACTTAATTTTTGGGCTACTTATTAAAAATAAGTAAATTGCTGTTGTAGCGTGTTTGTAAATCACGCGGGCGAAGCAGCGAGCGGGTCGCTAGTTGTGTTATATTTTGTCTACAAGTTGTAACTCAAAATTAATTACAATGTGTAAATAAAATATATTTTATTTGGATTCACCGGTCACGGCATCCGTAACTCTTGCAAGTTCAACTTGACCTACTTCCAGGTTTACAATTGAGCCGCAAATTGTAATTTGTCTTTTGCCTTATAGTTACGAAGACAATGTGTTATGAATAATCAGTGTTGCTGTAAACCCAATAACAAGGAATTAAAATTTGTTTTTCGGCAACAATATGACGGATTTAAAACTTATTTACGTACAACCCCCATTTCGATAAAATTTTAGGGTTTGACTTATAAAAACCATAAAAAAAAACAATTGTTACGATTTTTCTTCAAAGCAAATAATCTATTCTAAGATCTTTGTTTACTACAAAGCAAATATTTTTTAGGTTACACTTCGTTCTTCACTTTTAAGTCATTTTGAGACATTATGGGGCGATATATACCCTTGTCACACTATAGTTTACTAGACTTAAAAACCTTTAAGTCACAAACTCACATCACATACAGCCATTCACGTCTTAATTGGACCACGGTGGTCTCGACGTAAATTACTATGTTATGTATAATTAAGCGAAAATTACTTAACTTAAGATAATTAAATATGCTTTGATATTTAAATTTTTCATAAACTTTCGCAATCTTAATTTTGTAATTCAGAATTAAAATTACTTTGATCTTATAAGAAACGGCCCATCAATTTCGATGAGGAAATAAACTTTTCCTTAAAGCCGAAATGAATATGTTATTAATTAAGTTCGTAATTCACATTAAAATATATATTACCTATTATTCTTATTTCTTCTATATGAATGTTGAATACTTAAATACTAACTCTAGGTAGTAATGAACTCGAATATTAAAATCGACACTTAAAAGAGACAAATTCGTGTTTTATTTGTAGTACTTGTTTAATTAACTAAGGCATTATTGTAATTAATATTGGTTTTCTTCCCCATATAAACTTTAATTATGTCAAATTTCGAAATCGAAAATCGAAAATTTTTTCTTTCCATATTAATTTTGAATGCACAGCTATAGATAATAAAATAGCCATGACATTTACATCGCATACGCTGCTTCAATTGACATCTAGTTATATCGTTTAATTTATAATCAACAGTTTCACTAGAGTATGAAAATTAATATTTATTCTGGAAATGAGAAATTATCATAGAGTTCCTGCTCTTGATGTGTAGAAGTCAAAAATAGATATACATACAACAATCAATTTCTTAGAAACAAATAAAAATAATTGAAGATTCATTATTAAAATAGACTACATATGTCAGGAAATGGCTTTATAGACTTTTATACTATATAATAATTTACTGGGGCATATTTCATTGTAGCTTTTGTCTGAAGAACAAAAGAATAGTGTTTCAAACATGTGTAGAAAGTTATGCTTCTTTGAGCCACTAATACTTGTTTTCATATAATTTAAACTATGTATACTCCTTATATTAACATTTATTCACATGTATATTGTAGAAAATAAAGAAAACTATGAGAATCGAAATAAACATATTACAAATATAAAACTTAAATTTTATATTTGTATCGTAGTCAAAGTCAAATAAATTTATACAAAATATGAACTAACATGCTTAATTTTTTGAACGTCAAACAATATACCACCGGTACACTAAAGTTGATGCCTCAAACTTGAGAAGAACCGGCGCAAGAAAGAAGACTGGAAGTAGACTGGAGCGAGCTTTTCATTCCTATCACTTATAAAATCTTTAATTAGATAATCACCTTTAACACACGTCTCTTCACAACTTTTTAAAATTGTAATATAGAGCATTTTCGGACGTTTCCTGGGATCCTATTGTAAAAGCGTACACATTGTCCCATAAAAGAATTACGGGTTTTATGCTATCGAGTTACAGGCGCGGTAATTTAAGCCTATATATCTAGTATTAATATTATGTAGTTCACCGATTTTGGTAAAATATATGTTGAGTGTTAATGTTAAATGTTAAGTGTCGATGTTGAATGTCTTTTAATTAACTAGTATTAAAGTTTAAGTAATTTAAAGTAACAATTGTAATATTTAAATTAATAATTTAAATAAATTTCTCATTATCCATATGAATGAATAAAACTCAAAACAACTCGCACGTGTTGTCTAATTTGGAATCTAACTAAATGTTTCACAAACATTTAGTTAGATTCCACGTAAATTAGAGAATACGACACGACCCTTTGCTCCAGACTACTAATCAAGATGTATAGACACGTGGGGGCTTATCCATAATATGTTACAAAATATAAGCAAGCACAAGCTTGAACAATTCAATGAAATCTAATGACGATAATGAAAGTTCAAAATTTAAAATGCTTCCTTATATTGGTACTTGTATTTATTAAACTATACATTTTAAATTAAAATTATTCTGGGCTATAAAGTTACTTTTTGCATTAATTTCGTCGCTCTCACTCGATCTCTCTCTTTTATTCACCTTGAAAAGCTAAGTGTTATAAGAAATATTTTTGTTTCATTTGCATTATTTTATTAATATAAAAGGCTTTGGTTTTCGCGAATTTTAAACATTTTAAATGTAATTATTTTAATCGGAAAAGGCGACTTTTTTGCGTATACTTCCACAGTAAGTCCGTGGTCGCAGGTAGATCATTAAATGTGTTTTGAATATGGTTAAAATAGTTGCATTCAATTTTCTTTGTTTATTTAGTCAATTATGTTTTGTAACAGTAGTGGCTATTACTTATATTTTATTTAAATAATTATACTAATGGAAAATGTGTTTTTATTATATCTCTTAGTACTTTGCATGTAATGTTGTTTTGAAAGTACAAACTGCGCCACAGCCCAAATGTAGTAATCACATGAGAAGAAGACCAGCTGGGCTAATTTTGCGCATAATTTTCCCCTTATCTTCTCAGTCGATTCAGCGAAATTAAATCTGACAAAAAGATAAAATTTCCATTCTCTTACATTGGTAAGTAGAAAATAAAAAGTGAAATCATAAAAGTATATGTTTTTATAATGTGTAGACGTGAAAAATTCCATTCTTGAAGAAGAAGAAGAATTCCTCAAGAAGTCCGTACTTTTTACTATAACATTTTTAAAACTAGACTTTTATATGATATATTCATACACTTTTTTATGTGCTCCAAAATCAGGATGGTTGTGGGTTCGTTTCCTCTCTCGGGGTAACGCTTATATTTTAAATTATTTTTATTTCTCCACTCTGGTGACAAGAGAAAGCGCGGCGTTGAGTTCTGCCACTCAATTCGCAATGTCTCGGATTAGGTTGAAAAGCTGAGAACGGAGTGTCTTGACTCTAGGTTCTCTCTACCTACCCTGCTATGTAGTATTTTTTATCGTTTATCATAAAAAAGTTAGACATATATGTATTTGAACCCTCGTATCAGCAGATACCGGTTTGACACTTTAGCCTCTAGTAATTGATTATTCGGATGCCAATGATGCAAATTGAAAACTCAAAGCCACATGAACTGTTCGTCAAATCTATTTGCGTTTCATCAAATATATTTTCATCGAATATATTTTATACATTTTCTAAATATGTATTTTTCAATTTCCTAAGTGTGCAATTAACTTTTTAAAAATCTTTAAAATATTTGATTATTCTTTCTACACAAAGCACAGGATTAAAAACCTCATTTACAAAACGTTTGACATGGCTCAATTGGGCAGATATTAAAGGTCACACATGATAAATTTGTGAAAAGTATTCTTTTTTTTATTGAAAAATACACTTATAAAAGTGAAAAAAGTGAAGAGTGTATATATAAAATATACACTTTTCCACAGATAGCAGGCAGTAAGAGCTAACCTAGTGACTAACACACCGCAGTCTACGCTTTCCCCCCGATTTCGAGACATTGAGTGCTGATGGTACTCAACTTCGTGGTCATCAGAGCGAAGAAAATGAAACTAAATAATTTTATTATAATATCATTCCACTGAGTGGGAACTGAACTTACAATCAATCGTGTTTACATTCAGGCGCTATTTTACCTAAGGTGGTCTATTATTATAATTTAATATTAAATATTGTAATTTAATATTTAATTATAATAATCGTATACAAATCCCAGAAAACGTCCGAAAATGCTCTATATCACAATTTAAAAAAGTTGTGAGAAGACGTTTGTGTGTTAAAGGTTATTATCTAATTATCGATTTTATAAATTATATCACGTCTTGGGAATGAAATGCTTCCAGTAAACAAAGGTATCATTGTTACTAATAAATCTGTAAATTATTGTATTGGAAAAAAAAGAAAGGTTTTGAATGGGCGCAGGCTTAGATCCCGCTGCGCTCAAAAATTTTATACTTTTTCTAAATATGTCTTTTTCAATTTCCTAAGTGTGCGATGAACACTTTAAAAAATGTTAAAAAAAACATTTGAAAGAATTTTATTTAAATACGCGCCCAAGTTCTATTACAAATAAAGTGCTTATTTCAAATTACTACACCTCCATTGTCAATAGCAAGATGCCTTTATTTTCTTAATGTTTATGTTTTATTCTATTTATTTATTTTTAATTTAAGGATAAGTACTAATTATTTTATGACTACTTTTACGATTAGTCATACAACTTTCATCTTTATTGCAATTCCTATTTTTGCTTAATAATCTACTTAATTTACGTTATGTAATTACGAAAAGGAAGAGCCAGCTACACTAGTTCTTATTAAACTTTTTACTTCTTTTTAATTTGCTTATCTAAGACTTTTGTTGTGGCGGCCTTTTCTTAGAACAATAAAATACCTGAAATAACCAAAGAAATGGGGGTCTAATATGTTCTGATAAAAAAGAAAATTCAATAATGAACCTACTTTTTGAAATGAAACTATTTTAACCGAATTCATCGCGAGATCACAAGTCTACCTGTGACCACGGACTGTAAAGTGTTCGAAACGTCGGATTCTAAAAATGTATTTTCGAATACCAAAATTATACGCGATTAATCCGGTTAAAATAGTTTAATTTCAAAATGTGTAAAACTTACTTAAGAACCTTCATGGCTTAGCGGTCAGAGCGCTTGAACGGTTTTCAAGCGGCGCAGGTTCATTTCCCGCTGTGTTCAAATTTTTATACGTTTCCTAAATATGTCTTTTTCAATGTAACTTCTTATTTTTAAATAAAAATATTTGACTTTGAATCAAACAATTATGTCATGTGTCGTGATAAGAATAAAAATGACTCGGCTAAGTTCACGACCTCGAGGCCATTTATTCGTGTTTCACTTGCATTTGATTGCTCCCCCTCTGAGAAGGGAGAGCTTCTTTCTTTATAAATTGAACGTTTGTTCTTAGACATTTACACGACGACAGATGAAAATGTAAATCGTTCTTACATTTATTATTTTACTTTAAATTTCCTTCCCCTCGCAATTATTGTATGTACATACTCGTAGTACATATTTACTTTCAAAACAACTTTCTGTACTGATATTAACTTATGTTATTAAAGTTATTGTCTTTGTCTCTTTATCATGAATACTAAAGTAACTTGTTTTTACGGTATTAATTTAAAAACATGTTCTATTTTATTCTTTTTAATCATAGTGCCTTTCCTGTGTTTTAAAAGCTAGTTCAAAATTAGTATTTAGTTTTTCTTTTGGTAATGTATTAACGACATGAGGGCATAGTGGTGCACTGTGACAGCGCCTGGGTTCGATTCCCATTCGGGGGAATGATATAATCATTTAAACTGATTAGACAAAGCGCGGTGTCTAGGTATGTATATGTGTGACTTCCCTGCTAAAGCATTGATGATATCTAGTATGTCTTACAATTTACACGAATAAACTGCACTAAAATAACTTTTTACTTTTTACTAAATTATTAAACTAATAAAAAACGAAACGAAAACTCAAATTCGTATTCTGTCTACTTTCTGATGCGGAAGAGGTTATTATTATAGCATAAAACATATAACAGCCCTCTATAAGAATATGGCAGGGCCACTTTATTGCATCTTTTACACTCAGAGTAATATATATTAAGGCTTTTTTTATATTTACGTACAAACGTACATTTGTGTGAAATAAATATTTGATTACAGAAATGAAGATAAATATTTTATCTATCTTCTAAATAAACGAGATAGATAATTTTGTAATTAATAATCACATTTTAAAGCTTGTTTAGTTTTCAGTTACTTTTTTTTATAAAAATCGAGAATAGTATGTATTTTTACATAATATTCTTTTTCTTTCGTTTCTCCCTGTTTTATATCCCAGCCATTTCATCTCGTCTTATTTAACGATTTAATTTTATATTCCTTCACCCAGAATATTTTTTGCCAAAAGCTCCAATGTTGTCTAAGGTGCTACGAAAACATTAATACTTTTATGTCTCATGTACGTCACTGAAAACTTAAAGTTGTCAGTTGAAGGCAAAGACAAAAATTAGCAAATTTTCTAACAAATAAATTGAGCTATGCTGGCTTGAAACATAAAATCTGGTGTTTTGATATGCCGCGTCGGTAGAAGTATGTTCAATCACCGCCACTAGATACAGCGACTCTATTTCCCGTAACGTGTGCCGTGTGTACATTTACATCATACTACATATAATAAAAGTGTAACTAATCGCTATCTGTACATGGAATATATATGAAAAAAATATTATTAGGAGCATCTATCAAACAAACAGAATGCAAAACAATTTTTTTTAATTTGCTTTTATCTGTTTGTATGTTTGTTTGTGCACGAGCGAGCCCAACAGACGCAAAAAAAAACGTAATTTATTAATATAAGATATAACAACAACTAATAACTAATTAGCCTAGTCATTTCTGCTCGAGGCGTGAGCCAGAAGTGTCGCATACAATCATTGCGGTACCGATCGATGAGGGCGATCGACAGGGTGGTCTTGATGTCGCAACCCATACAGTTCCCAGGAAATATGTTACAGATTAATGTCGATGGGAAAGTTATTGCGAAACGATCGCTGAATTGGCACTATCCCTGGCTAGCGCATTTAAAACACACGCTAATATCAAACTGACAAGCAATTCTTTGTTTCATTTCAATCTGTTCATAGACAAACAAGTTATAACCATTTACATTATAAATTTAAGCAAAGTTTGTGATTTAAGTGAAACGAGCGAGAATCAAACGTACAACAATGGAATTCATTCAGACTACGGAATTATATGAAATTTATTATTTTTTCGATACGATTAATCGATTATTTATTATTATATAAAATAGATAATTAAACATTTAATATTATTCACAAAATCATAATAATGTGTCTTTAACCTTTAAAATTACTCAATTTAAGAACTACATATTCTGAGAAAATTATTAGTAGAAATGTAACAAAAATTATATTCATGTTTAAATATAATCGTCTTGACAAATGACGGATTTAGTGGTGAGAGCAAATAACTTGCGGGGTACACTTTATATAAATGACAATACAATCAAACATAATAGCAGCCCGTTCCCTTCCAATCTTACAAAGAACCTGGATTTACTTTGTTTACTTTCAGAAATTTCAACTTCAAAGTACCTGGAATCAGATAATAAGACACTTATAACTCTTCACAACATTAGAACTTTTCCTTTTCATTAAAATAAATAACGTAAGTAAATTTATCTAATATTTAAAACATTGATTTTTCTAAATGCAAGTTGGAGTATTAAACCATGGCTAGTATTTTAATATATACTATAGAATAATAGGTATAAATGTATACTATTCAATAATTAATATATAAATATCTGTTTTTTAACGACTCCTGTGGCTAGAATCAGAATATGCGTATTTTTTTTTACACTGTACCATACAATTTGTCACTACAGACTCAATGGAATTGAAAAAAGCAAATAAATCACAGTTCAAGGGAGCAAATGAACAGATAAAAATAAATAAGTAGGTGCCTGTAAGGCCTTTTTCTAACGATTTGTAATATTTAATTTCAAAAATATAACAGAAAAATTATAATAATAAAAATCTCAGAAAACTTTCCTTGTATATAATAAGCATTACAACTTTACTTATGTGGAACTTTTACTTATGCTTAGACTTATGCTCCCAACTTCTGTTCGAAAATTTTTGGTTAAATGTTTGTTGAACATTCGAGACAGAGCACACATTAGGCAGGCGGTTGAGTTTTATTTACAAAGGAATTAAATAAAAGCCTCCAACTACCTACCTAATTTCTCTTTGTTAGTTGCTACAGCTAAATATTTGTTTATTTTTCTTAAGTTTTTTGACAAGTTTTATGTGTTTAATCTGTGTACAGACCCAAATGAATAGTTTTAAACTGCACTAATTACTATTTTACTTTTTACGAATATTAATTCAATTTCAAAATAAAGGTTTTCAATATTAGTTTTAGTTACGCATTTATTATTTCAGCGAGAAGTAGATTTACCTAGTGTCTGCTTAAAGTTCAAAATAAATTACTATACCTCATTTTTTGCTACACTTAACAGTTACTTAAATTTAAAGCTTTATTTGAAAATACTTGAATATACTGAATGTAGTTGGCAAATTAATTTATTATAAAATATGAATTTGATAAGATATAAAAAAAACATTATAATTTTATTAGTATTTAGTTTAATTATCCAGTTAGTAGGCTGAAAACTTTCAAGCAATATGACCAATCCTCTTAAGTGAGTCAAACTTTTTAACTACAGTTAGAGTTACACTATTAAAACCTAAGCTAGATAAGTGACTGGGGATAAATCTTCTAAAACTCGTACATCATTCTCTAAGGATCAAGGATTTTGGGACCAAGTTTAAGAGAATTTATTGTAACAGCTTAATATGTTATCCGAAATGAAAAACGTGTTTATAATATAAATGTTTGGGTATCAGATGTTTTATATACATAACTGTACTGCTAAATAGACTGTGAATTATATATATACTTCCATAACGGAAATATATACTTATACAAATATAAACTTATATATTTTCATGGAGTTTATTTTACATATTTGTTTTATATTAAAATATAGTTCTAAATCAAACGACGAAATAAATAATTATTCATTTAATTCCTTTCTGATGTATATTTTTCATCGAAACACCATTAAGTCATAGTATCTTGATTTAGATAACGTCTACTGAAATTTACCTTTGATTTGTTTAAGAGGAAACCCACCCACAAGTGATCTAGTAATCCATAAGAATTAACAAAATGTTCCCGGAACATATATAAGAGTTAAATATCTTAATGTTCAAAATAAAATAAAATCTTTGTGTTTATGAAAGTTTCATCATTACTTTATGGTATTACAGCAGTTTAGTATTCAAATACAAATAATTTTTCAAATTAGGCACAATTTCTTTTCGGTCAAATAAAGTAATTTTAGAAATGTAGCACAATTTAATTTCGTTGTTATACCAATTATTAGTATATATTTAAATCCATACTAATATTATAAATGCGTAAGTCTATCTGTGTGTCTGTCTGAGATTTGGTTGAAATTTGAAATGAAAATAGTTGTAGAACCGAGGTCCAAAATAGGTTACTATATTCAAAATATAGGCTAAAGGCTTGAAATAAGGGATACAAGTTTGTAAGCAAAATCTAAACCGCTTTCGATGGATTTTGAATTTTCTGATCTTGATCTTGATCAAACAGATGCTTTGTTTTCTTCATCTTCTGAAATAAGGGATGATAATTAATACAAAAAACTTTAATCGCTTAACCGATCATAATGAACTTTGGTGAACATATAGTTGATACCCAGGATTAGTTAATCCATAGGACACTATTCAATTATTCAGCGTTTAAATATTAATTGATACATAATTACATACATATCTATACTATAATGAACCAGTACAAAAGTTGTGTCTGAACATAGGACGTAATGACGAGAAAGCAATTTAGGAGTATGTAAAAACTCTCTCTCTATTACTGAATAGAATATGAATGTATGATTATTAAAATTGTCTGTTTGTAGATAATGGCAGAACACCTGATGTAGATCCATAATAGACCAGCTAATGTGAAAGAAGGTAATAAATAGCACATTAATAAAAGTTTTTCAGCATGAAAAACATTATCCGTAAAAATCCATAAAAATTAAGGTTCTAGAATATCTGATGAAAAACTATATAAGCCCAGCGAAACTATATCTAATAACAGTATTTTCCGTGGACATATAAAAATTTAAGATATATTCAACGTGATAGGCACAAAAATGTAAGATATAACCGGATGCGGCAGTAGAAGCAGAAGCGGAAGCGATAGCGGATATAAGTAATTATATTTTTCGGCTATGAATACCGAGAACTAATAATTTCCTCAACTTTAAAGTATAAGGAATAAGTAAAATCCGCCTAAACACAATTTGTTCAGCTTGATGCACATTTTCTCTGCCGGTCCTTCTCAGGTCTGAGGCATTAACCTTAGTGAACCAGTGGTAAATTATTTCAAAAATTAAGCATAAAACTTATTTTAAATAAAATTATTTGACTTTGACTAGACTTGACTTTGAATAGGTAAATGCTTCTGTTTAACTTTGTTTGCCTTTCTGTGACGTCAACACGTCCGAGCCGGTACAGTTTTTCCAGGAATTTCATTGTTTTACGAAAAGGCCACTGAAATTACGAATCAGCTATAGTTCACGCGGGCGATGTTGCGAGCGGGTCGCTAGTGTAATATATAAAGCAAAAAGCATTTACCTACGGTAACATAATATTTTAATGGAAAGTTAATTTATTAAAAAACGTTTAATTATAGAAACTCTTTATTCAAATGTACATATTGTTATTAAAATTGGTTTACAGTCAAAAATTCTGAACGAAGGTTACTTAAAAGGCAAATATAGTTTTTCTTTACTGGGTGATCTGTCATAACGAATATATTATAGTCATAAACAAAAGTTCTGTTGGTCCCGGTCTTATTATATTTAGTACCAGCGACCCGCTCACGGCTACGCCTGCGTACACTACGCGACTAATAGTTATTTAGTTTATTTTGGATTTGAAGATGATTGATGGATTTTTATTTTGAGGATGATAATGATGACCTCACAGACAGACATACAGACAGAGTTACATTCGCATTTATAATATTCTCACTCCCGCTCCCGCTCCCGATCCCACTCCTGCTCCCGCTTCTGCGTCCACTTCCGCATTCGCTTCTGACTCCGCTCCTGCTTTCGCTCCCTCTCTCGCTATTGATTCTGCTTCTGACTCCACTCCCGCTTCTGCTTCCGCTCACGCTCTCGCTTCCTTTCCCACTTCCGCTCCCACTCTTTGAAATCAATTATACCCTAAAACCTGACCAGGTATACAACAAAAAGTTAAATTCAAATCGGTCCAGTAACTACGGAGGTCTGCGTGTACAAAGAGACAAACAGACAGACAAAAATTTTAAAAATCATATATTCGTATTCATTTACTGTTTTTACATCAAACTAAACTGTTTTTTTGCAAATATATACAATGTACAGACAATCTTTTTTACTGTGTGTTTCATACTATAATAAATATTGTATATAGTATAGATAATATTAATGTCAACTTGTGCATGTAATCCTTTAAATAACCTCTGCGAGGGAGCAAACTCAAAACAATACATATGTAAGCCGCCTTACATAAACCATGGCAAATGTTTATAGCATTTATAGTACTCTGCGTAAGCAGACAAAGAACCAAATTCCTTACATTTTTATACAAAATAGCGGGATCAGCGGGCCCTAACATCGTGTTAAATTTATCTAATACTGAGAAAAATTCGAACCAAGTGAGATTTAAACCCACAACCACTGTATGCCGTTATGGTGTATGGTGTTATGAAATTCTAAATTGTATACTAGTATATATCACACAAATTACCAACTCCCAAGATCTTTTTTAACCTTGACGACGGGAACACAAAAGTAGCTTTGTTGTTTCATTTCACTCGCTTTAACTTAATTGTTATTTAACTGCCTTCTACGGACAAATTAATGAACGCTTGGCCTAACATATGCTTTTGTATATATTGTTTTGTAAAGCCATTTATATGATTTAATTTATGATTGAAATTACCATACAATGTAGTCATCATTGCCAAATAATAAAATTATGAATTGTTTACTCATAAATTATACTAAAATTAAATGTCCGGTGATCATATTTTACATTCCCCCTTTCCAAGAATCTACTGTCAAGACACTGCGGTACCCACTTTCTGGCAGAATTCGACAACAACAATTTGACAGCATTACAAATTAAGAGGCGAAAATCTACGCTGTGCTTTACCAGAGCGAGAAAATAAAAAAATATTTATACAATCATTACTTCGAGTGGAATAAACCCGCAGCCTTCGTGTATACAGTCAAACACTATCCCACTGCCACGATACCCTCTTATAACCATTGCTATAATGAAATATTTTTTTATTTAAAATTAAAATATGTAAATTATTATTTTACCCGAATGCAATGACAGCTAAATAAAACAATAAAAATAAGTGTAACAATAATTTATTTAGGAATTTTTTAATAAAGTATACATTGAGAAGACCTTATATATACAATTATTTTATCCTTACGCTATATTGTCTTATATTTGTTACATTCACTGAAATTGTACTGTCTGTTTCTGCAGTACAAAAGGCTGTCAGGGTATCTAAATGTATTTTTGCTTATGAAATATATATATTATTCATAAATGCACATTATTTAATTATATAAAACTTCAAAAACATCGTTGCCTAAAAGTTTTCAATCAAGTAAGCTTGGAAGTTCTACTAGGTTATCTTCTAGGATAGGCTCAGGTCATTGCTAGGTGGAAAAAAATTATACAGCAAATTTATGGGGATAATTCATTTCAGGATTTTTTGGTTGCGCAATTTTCACGCTAACAGCCTCATATATTTATATACAAAAAGGTTACATATAATGTTATAAATATTAATTCTTAAGTTACCATTTCTTTTGCTTTGGAATTGGATTGCTTTAGTAACATTGTAGATAGTATAAAAAATACCAGATTTTATTTATTTTGATAATATTATAAGGGAATTAGGAACGCTTTGCGAATCCTTTGGATATATTAAATATATATTTACAATGGTAAGCCAATTTTTAATTTAAACATTAATCATTTTTACACGATATTACTTTTTGTGTCAACTTTCTGTGTTAGAAGTTTTTTTTCTTTTTTTTCAACTTTCTATTCTAATAAGTAATATTTAAAAAAAAGATTTTCGATTTTTATAATATTTTCTCTTAGCTACATAAATATTTTTAATAAAATTAAACCACTGTTATTAATATAGTACCACAATCATGAATTAAAAGACTTACACAACTGACGTAGTCGTAACGAATACCTAAATATTTTATAAGAATACAATATTTTTAAGATTATGTTGAAAATATATGGTACAAAAATGTAACAACAATAACTTATTTACACAGAATAAACTTTTAAAGCTCTATAATTTTAATTTCAATTAACAAATATCTCGAAGGAATTTCGATTTTTCTTTCCTAAAATATGTAACAAATTGTTATTTATTCGGGAAATTGACAAAAAATTATTTGTCAATTAAATTATATAAAAAAATCAAAAAACACATTTACATGTATATTATACGTTTAGTGTGTTACACGTATATGTACATTTTACATATATAATGATATATAAATATTGACATAATGTTTTAAACACGTTACAATTTAAAAAAGAAACCAAAATGAACACGTTTTCAATATTCTTTTCGCTACCCTGGTTGTCCTTACCAGATTACCAGGTTCATATCAAGAAAATATTGTGTTGTCTCCGGACAACACAATTTCAATTTCAACTAATTTAGAAGAAATCAAATGAATCGAAATAGCGTGGATGTAACATTTATAAAAAAAGACAAACATGCTTGCACTTATATTATTTTTTTATGTGTATTTTGATTAGCAATTACAATTTAGCAAAATTTTATAAATAAGTATATTTATTCTTTATTATATACAAACGAATGCTATAATAACTTTGTTGATTTTTGTTATTACTAAATATAAACAACAACAAAAATTTAAGAATTTATATATAGCATTTCTACAGAATAGATGAAAACGTAGATTTTCAAAAATATTTAATTACACATAATGTAAATAAGCTAAAAATAGAATTATTTGATATATTGTTGAAGATCATACTAGAAAAAAAAAGAAAATATATTATTAGATTAAAATACAACATTTATTCAAAAAGCTCTCCAGGTAATTGAATATTTTTCACCAAATAATAAAAGATAGAACAAAATCGTATAAAATATAATATAATATAATATCTAAATCGAAAAAAACTTTTCATATAAAATCTAGACTGTTCCTGTCAGCATTTGAAATAACAATAATATATTATAGTAAATTATTTATTTTAATAGCACTTTATAGTCTGTCATCGCAAACTTGACAATGTTTATCGCTGTCCGAGTCCCGGGGGATACTTCTGACTGCAATTCCATTTGTTATAATCGAAGTGCCGTTTGATAAATCTGTCAGTGAAAAATATACTTAATACTACAATATGGAAAGCTACTCGTATATTAGAATAACGTATATAAGAATACGAAAAATTATGTTTATTATACCTTTATTACAATTAATGTACGATATACTTATAGCATTTGGTCTAAAAATATACGAGGTGTGATTGGTATAAAATATTGTGTACTTATTTGTTCAAATCAAATCAAATATCACTTTATTCAAAATCAATGTATTTTCTTAAATTAAAAAATACCAATAATCGATACATCATCATTAAACACGGGCATGTATTTTGCCTTAAAAATTCATATTATATTTTCGCTTGCCATAAAAATATAATTTAAAGAATCACCATCAGTTTCACTTTAAATTCTACAAACTATTCTTAAGATTGCGTAGGTTGTAATTAAAAATAAATCACAGCAAGAATTTTATACTCTATTAATATTATATAGACGTCGACAGAACCATTGAAAATTCAATTAAAGTCAAATACATACACAATGCTTCCCATGACTTAATTTTGTAAGTATTCTTTAATTAAAATAGATTTGTTGACTTAAATATTTGCAAAGTAACGAAAATACAGCCATTTTGGTGTCAAGTTTCTTCATATCTTTTATGTTAAATATAACTAAAGTTAATAAAAGAAATTGTTAGTTAGGTGGATGAATAAATGAACTCTATTTCAATTATAAATATTACCCTTGATATGATTTGACCCCACGGCCATCATGTGGAGGCAAACATTCTATGCTTAATAGGACGACGGCGCTTAAAACCATTGTCAAAAACGCATGACCATTGTAAGGTTCGTAAATGATGTGCGTAATTAGTCCATTGAAATGTTACATTTTTTAGGCGTTAGTGTGCATTTTTCAGAGGACGAAACTTTATTTGTTTAATATGTAGAGGGGGCCAGTAGAAGCTTAAGTTCAAGATAATGGGGCGCCACTCTTGTCCGCCGGATGATGATGAAGATGGCAGCTTGGAAAAAGACGTGTAAAGTTTTCGCGCTGTATCTCGTAAACTAGCAACGCTGTATTAAATTTTACACGACATTATTTATAGCAATTTAAATTTACTACAACTTTCTTTGTATTACTTTTTTACGTAAAATAGAAAATAGATAAGTAATAAACAAAAATAACGGAATCTCTACACATTAAAAAAAAAATTGGATGCTCTGAAAAATACCCTAACTACTACTAGTAACCCTAATTGTAATATTTCAACAGACTTCCGTGTGTATAATAAAAGTAAAAGCTATGTTAAAAATACATTATTGAGGCAAAATTTGAGAAGGGTAAATTGCTATTACATATTATGGTTCATAAGTTAACAATAATATTATGCTAGCTTGTAACAAAGACATTGATCATCAATGAATGAATGATTTTTATTCAATTAAAAATCTCAACATTACTATTCACATAAAATGGTTCCTTTGTCGCTAAACAACTCTATATATATATAAACAACTCTATTTTAATCAATTTAGTGTTAAATAGGAGAGTTTCTCACTTAATAAACTTGTGCTTGTATTGGGTACAAAAAATATATGTAAATATTGTGTTAATATGTTTGTATCAGTTTTTTTTTTATACATGTATTTATGTACGTCTTTTTGATACGACTAATATTTTTATAATGTAAATTTAGAAAAACCTTTTGGATTCAAACCCGTCACAGAGGTCTGACTGTTAAGCCTACAAATTTTACTACTGAGATGCTAATAACAAAAATAAGTTGTAATAAGCGTATAAGAATTTCGACGTAGCTGGATGTAGAGCGCATTGCTTAGCGGTCAGAGCGATTTTCATGAGGCGCGGGTTCAAATCTTGCTGCGTTCAAATTTTTATACGTTTGCTAAGTATTTATTTTTCAATTTCCTACGTGTGCGAATATGACTGTAAATTTTTTTTTTATATATTATTAATTAAATGTTTTTTGTTTACAGCCTTAGACAATGACGAAAATATTTTCTATTTTTATTAAGATTGAGACCTTATGTCACAAAAAACTTATGTATTTGACGAACTGGTCCTTTGTTTTTTTTCAGCCCAACGTTTTTCCCACATAGCAGAGTAGGCAGCGAGAACCTAGTCACGACACTCCATTCTCCACTTTTCGCCCGAAATCAAGAACTTGTCAGTTCAGTGACGGAACTCCACACCGCGCTTTGTCTTGTCACCAGAGCGAGAAATGAAAATAGTTTAAATATAATCATTACCCAGATAGGGCATCGAACCCACAATAATCGCGATACAGCCATATGCTGTCATACTGCGTCACGATGGTCGATAGATAAGACCTTACGTCCAATAAAAACGATATGTTCCAGAAATTACTAGCTCATCCACTCGATTGTACTAGTATTTTTATAAGGTAAATTTATCAACAAAAAATGTATCAAGAGACGCAATAGTGTGTATTAATATAAAAAGTGGTTACCATTTGCCGGCAAGGAGCGAGACAAATTGCTCCGCCGTCGCGAGTGTCATGCGCGACTGAAGGAGGACGCGTCCCGATGCCTCTGGCTTACTGAAACAAATACTGTTGAAAGTATTTTGAAAATGATTAGCTTATATGTGTTACGAATTATATATATTTCTATATATATATATTCAAAATTGTTAGCATTTTGAGTTGAAAAATATAAAGAGTAATTACCAGAAGTATTCACATATCACAAAATGTGATTGTACTTCACATGCATTTTTTTTTCAAAAAGTAATAAGTACAATTTTAGAAAACGTATAAAAAATGGACCGTAGCGGGATTTGAACCAACGCCTCTTGGAAACCATTGAAGCGCTCTGACTGTCAAACTATACATCTTATCCAGCTACGTCGAAATTGTTATACGGTTTTTATTACTTTTATTATACGTTTTCCAAAAATGTTTTTCATAAGTGAATAGTGAATATAAACTTTAAAATATTAAAACAGAAAATACATAAGGTAGTGGAATAACAATGAGCTACTACTTAGTAAAGAAGATTTTATATTTATAATATTATATATTTTAATACTTTATTTAATTAAAACAAAATATATTTTAATACAAAAAAATGATAAAGAACATTATAATACCAGCATATCGTACACCCTGTAATTGTTCATCTTGAGTTTGCCTCAAAGCTGTGCAAATAAGATTCACCGCAAACCTTTTGTTCTAAGTCTTTTGTTGGAACAAAAATCTTTCTACAAAACAACATGTAAATTAAACAAGAAATTGTAAAGGCCTTTCACAAGCCAAATTAATAATTAGTTATAGGGATATAAGGTAAGTTTATACTTACCTTATATCCCATATAGTAGCAGAAAAGTTTATATATAAAACTAGCTAACTGTCTGATACAGGTTCCTTAGGGAGCACTAAGAGAGAATTTCTCAAAAATCTTATGAGGACGGGAAAGAACAGGATTTAACGTTTAACTGTAGAAAGTACGTAGTAGAACTGTGATTAGAACTGAAACATTAAAATAAAAAACCAAAAGAAAATTCAATCGTTCAACTAAAATTAGAGTAAAATAGAATGCTTTTTTTTATTAAAATGAAGGCTAAAATATTAATACAGGTGTGTCGAAAGAAAGTTTAATTTTTTTTCGCTTACTGCGTAAACGCAACTAATCGGAGGAACGTGGGGTTATATCAATCGGTAACCTGGCTCTTCATCTTGGGAATTCAATCGCGGCGCGGGTTCTATGCTATTCTAAAAATATATTCTAAAAATGTTTTTCAATTTCCTAAGTGTGTAAAAACACTTTAAAAATCTTCAAATAACTTACTGTTGTTTTTACTGTAACATAAATTTAGATGAGCAAAGCTATTTGCTATAAAGAATAATTGTATATAACTTAAAAATGTTCATAGTAACTATTATCAGCTTGGGAATTCAATCGCTGTGGAGCATTTCTCAGGAGCAGATCGCGCATTATGCGTACGAGAGTTTTATAAAAAAACAATGTAACATAAAAAACTAAAAATTTTAGGACGGGATTTTTAACAAGAGAGCTAAGGTATTAAAAGAGAATTTTTAAAATTCCTAAGGAAACAGGAATGTACGTACCTATGGAAGATATAAATGGAAATTTCAAGGGAAATTGTAGCCGACTACTAGTATATTATATAAAAAAATAATAATTCTTATATGTTTTACTTCCTATTATATTGAATGAGTTGAGCCACTTTATTTGGTAACTTTGTTAAAGTAGAACAAATTGCAATAAAGCAGAGCTATTCATACGCGTCCCTGTTTCTCTTCAAAAATATAAAAACACGTTTCGTATATTTTATTCAGTTTCCAATTGTCGATACGTATTGAAATATGACTATTGATAATAGATTAATTTATAACATATTGTAACTGTATATTTTAATTGAATTGGCCTATATTTTTTTACATTTCAAAGTATTCACGGATTTGTTAATTATTTAATTTTTTTGTATAAACTATCAAAATTAACTACGTAAAAACTTTTTCTATATAAATTACTTGTGACATAATATTCTCTTTTTATATGTATAAAGTAAACAATAAAATATAATGATATTTAAATTTACTAAAGGAAAAAGCTTTATTGCTTCTAAAATAACTTCCCAATATAAGCTTGGACGGTTTCCAATAAGCGCGGGTTCTACGCTATTTTAAAAATATATCCTATAAATTTTTTTTTAATTTCCTTAGTGTGTAAAAACACTTTAAAAAACTTAAAATAACTTACTGTTGTTTTTACTGTAACATAAATTTAGATGAACAAAGCTATTTGCTACAAGCAATAATTGTATATAACTTAAATATTATCATAGTAACTATTATGAAAGTTACAAATAAACCCGATACTCCCAAGTTTTGATTAAGTTGAAATCAGAAGTTCAATAAAGGCAAATCTGGAAACTGGCCACGAATCAACACTTTGTAATATTAAAATATTAAATAATAATCTAATTATATTATTAGATTGTATTATCCATTGAAATTATTGCTGCGTCATGTTGTACGTAAGGATTTCGTAAACAATGTAACAGAACTTTTAATTGCTTCCTTTTCTATGAAGAAAGTGAGTTTTACAACTCCTTAGGGTCATTTGCCTAAATATCTAGAGTTATTGATCTATAGCTTAATATTTACTTATCTAATCGTTTACTTTTATAAAATATTTTTTACAGCTTCAGCCGCATTGCAGGGGAGACAGAGAAAACCTAGTGTCAATGCTTTCGCTCTCAGCTTTCCACCAAAACACGGGACTCGCGATTTACAAACGAAACGATTTACAAATGATACAAAACCGAATGAAGACAATATAAATATAATCGTTCCTCCGAGTGAGGATAGAGTCCACAACCATCGCGCTCACAGTAAGGCGCCGTCCCACTGCGCGATGACGGCCTCATATATAATATATATGTACAGTCATAAAACTTTTAATGTTAGTTTAACTTCGACAAACTTCTAGTAATGTTATCTAAATAGTCTACTACTATGAATAAATGTAGGTATAGGATTTGCAAAATAGAGGCTATTTTAACGTTCGTGACATTTGTTGTGTACGACCCTAGGTAACGGCTGTACTGTATTTTATGTATGCTCTTAAACTCATCCTATCCTTGTAACTACAAAAGTAACGTACATTCAGTTTGATATATAAGTTTTTATTAAGATCTGATAATACTCTGAAAATTATTTAATTAAATATATTTGAATTGTACATGAATCTTGATTAAGTATTTCTGTCTCCATTACGAAATTTTCAAAAATTAATGACTAAAAGAAAAGAAGAACTGCGTAAGTAGTTTATCTATATGATAAGTGATAACATATACCTATTTTTAGAAAACGTATAAAAATTTAAACGCATCGGGATTCGAACCCGTGCCTCATGGAAACCGTTCCCAAGAAGCGCAGGTTCGAATCCCGCTGCGTTCAAATTCTTATACGTTTTCTAGTATATTTTGTTTTGTTATGTTAATATGTTTTGCAATTGTGAAAATTGCAAAAAGTGTACGATTAACACCTTTTGAAAAAAATGTTAAACATAACATATACTTTAAGTTCTCACTGCTACGTCACAATATCGAAGTTATAAAGTAAAAATTTAAATTTGGCACAAGGTCTGAAACTAAAATGGTGCTTCTTGGCAACGGGCAAGGAATAAAATAAAATTTAAGACTTTCATTTCACCATAGATGTTTGTTATAAAGCATCGTAACTAATGGATATGAATATTCTACAGGCGAATATACGTTTTAAGCATATACCTAGATTTTATGTTACTACTAAAACCAAAAATACGACAAAGTTAAAATTTACCTTATCAGTTAGTCAAAGTAAATGTCGAATATATATCTTTTCTCTTTTTAGAAATATTAATATAATACGAAGAAATCAGAACGCGATTGGTTGTGTTGTGTTGATTGTTCCGCCACTCAACACGCAATGTCTCGATTTTGGGTGGAAAATGGAGAAGGGAGTGTTACTAGGTTCTCTCTGACCCTGCTATGCGTAAAATGCGTGAATATGCTGTTTTTAATAAAAATTAGTGCTTCTGGATACAGTGGCGGATCTCAACGCCGCGCTTTGTATTATGAATCAGAGCGGAGAAATGAAAATATCATTTAAAATATAATAATTTCCCCGAGTGGGAATTGAATCCATATACATTCGCGCTTACAGAAAGACACTGTCCCACTGCGGCACGTTGACCTCAATTTTTTTAACATTAACATTTTTGTTGATATTTAAAAACATTAAACATTCTCGTAATAATTATCATTGCTTTCCCCACAAAAAACCTTACGAAGTAGAACCTTAAGCCGCACTTCGTCAAACCACAAAAATATTCTATATCTCTATATATATATTCTATATCACCCATATTCTAAATATACATTTTAGTCTCGAATAAAATTCAACCCAGCAATTATCTAGCTTAACCATGCACATGTCAATTACGCCGCAATGACGCGTAGGTGATATTCACACGTTAAAATAATATAATATTATTGTTATTATACTAAAATATAATTCAATTATAAGTAAACGAGGTTATCTGTCGCCACATAACCGTACTCTCTCCGGAATATCTTGGAAATGAGAAATTATTCCTATAAAAGATTCTTGATAAATAAATATATAACGGGTATAGTTATATACTTATTTATACCTACTCTGGGTCGTAAACTTGATAAAGCGGATTTTAATCATAGCTTTATTCAAATCTTTTATGTAAAAATAATTAAATAACATTTTTGTATAAAAGAAACAGTTACAAATATCATTAAGTGAAACCTGGTTTTACCCGTAAAAGGGGTTTCGGAGGTCAGATGGCAATCGCTCCATTAACACCATTCTTCGCCACTTAAATGAACGGCAAAAAGAAAACGCTGGGTACGGCTAGGGCGTCGCAATTAAACGCGCAGGCACATCGCCCTACACCTGAGACAAGTGAGCAAGGGCTACCGTGTCATGTATGGGCACGGCTAAAGACGCTAGTACCCAGACGGAAAATTACGCTTTGCAACGTGGAATATTGGCTCTCTAACCGGACGATGCAGAGAACTCAAAGATGTACTCATGAGACGTCGGGTCCAGTGTGCCTTCTTAGAGGAAACTCGCTGGAAGGGCTATAAGTCTCGGAACATCAGGCAGGGTTACCGGCTCATATACACTGGGTCGCCTTAAGGTAAATCTGGTATAGCGGTAGTGCTATGTGAAGAGCTTCAGAATGGTCTCCTTGAAGTCGACCGGCGCTGCGATCGCCTGATGCAGGTGAGGGTACTGATTGAGGGTGTAATTACTTACTTAATCAGCACCTATGCACCTCAGGCGGGCTGTAGCGGGGCCGGAATGGTGACATTCATTATTAATCAGGGGCAGTGTTCAAGATTGTGGTAATTATAGGGGCATTAAGATCATGAGTCACACCATGAAGCTCTTGGAGCGCATGATCAACCTCAGGCTTCACCGAGAGTGTACTGTCTCTGAATGTCAATATGGATTTGCCGAGATCGAGCACCATGGACGCCGTTTATGCCCTCAGAACTCTAATGGAGGTATACACAGAAAAAAGGAGAGCTCTGCATGTGGCATTCCTAGATCTGCAGACGGCTGGGCATTGCGATCCAAAGGAATCCCTGAGGCCTATATTGACATTATCAAAGACATATACCGCGATTCCGCTTTAATGGTTAGGACTGCTGTTGGTGACACATCACCTCTCCTGATTTTAGTAGGGGTTCACCAAGGCTCAGCTCTTAGCCCATTCTTGTTCAATGTAGTGCTAGATACTGTCTCGGCTTATATCCAGAACCAGTCTCCATGGTTGATGATATATTCCGATGACATACCGCTCATTGACGAGAGCCGGTGGATGCTGGAGCAGAGAGTGAACTTGTGGAATGCTTGAGAACGGCGGTCTAAAACTTAATGTATCGAAGACCGAGTGCATGGCTTGCCCGGACTCTAGCATTATCCATATAGGTCCTGAATCAGCCGTTCAGTTGGAAAAGTTCAAGTACCTTGGATCTATTCTGCACGAGTCTGGAGGCATCAAAATGTCCTTAAAATTAATTTAGAGATGGTTACAACAAAAAGGCATAAAAGGACGATTTTTTAATGAATATCATCTAAGTTTCAATCATGAATGATTCTCTCAACTTTATTAGCCGATTATTATCCGAAGATTACAGTGGTCAAATGTCTTCTTTTAATATATGCATATCATTCCATTACTTTTCTAAACAAACTCCAGTTACACATTGATTAGCAGTTACAATCCAATCTGTTTCTATTTATGTTTAAAATATATTCTTTCTAGCTTTCTTTTTATTTTATAATTTATATTATTCGAATATCTATCCATCGGCCACTGTGGCGCAGTAGGATAATGTTTGACTATAAACAGGTTTTGGGTTCAATGCCCACTCGGGGTAATGATTATATTTAGAATATTTTCAGTTTTTCGGTCTGCTACCTAACTCAAAGCGCGGTGTTGAATTCCGCCACTTAACTTTAAACGTCTAGATTTCGGGCGGAAAGTGGTAGTAAAGTGGAGTATTTTCTACTATTAATATAAAGACATTTTTTTATAATTCAGGAAAAATAAAAATCCAAACAATCTTATTAATAATTAAAGATAATTAAAATGTCTAAACGTTCATAGTACAATAAAAAATTATAGATATGAAACACAGAAATTTAGAAAAAGCAAATACAAAGTACAATTTAATAATTCCAATTACGCATTTCAAACAGAACATAATAAATCAATATAAAAAAAAGAAAATCACATCCCAATCAAAAACTCAATTCAAACGACGCGAACTTTGTTTAGCAAATAAAAGCTTACCCGAAAATGATTTGTTCATTTCAAATTGCTTCTTCAAGTTATTAGGCGTAGTAGTCTTCGCAGACCGACACCAGCATAACACCACTTTGAAGTATATCCGGAATCTGTGTAAAAATCAATTCAATAGAATAAATATTGATATTGAAGATCTTGAAAACACGCCCCGCCCCGTCTAGTTTAATTAAATTTGTATTTACATAAAAAAATTTACGTCTTTAATTAACACCGGTAACATTTATAGTATCATAATAAAATGTTAATTACTTTGTTTCAAAAATAAAAAGTAATGAGCACTTTCTCTCTGTTGAACTATAAACAAACCAATGGAAGCTTAGTTCAATGACCCGCGCTAATTACAGGACTTTTCCGTACAAATTATACATATTAACATGTTTTTTTAAGAAAGCTATTCTAACAGAAAGTCGTTTCAACATGAAACGTATATAAACTATTAAATTACTTTGACATTGTTTTTGGACTGTGTTCCGTAAATTTGGTTATTTTATGAGGACAATTGTAAAATAGTTAAGTGCTGGGAGTGTTCGGATTGTTCGGATTTTGCGGAAAGTGGAGGCACTTTCCGCAAAATCCGAGACATTGCGTCTTGAGTGGCTGAACTCGACGCACTACTACTCTCCGCATACGCAGGTAAGCGAGAAAAAGCGTGAAGTTTAAATAAACTGTAAGTATTACTAAAACATATTTCAATTAAAATCGTGACACTTTGATTGGATTAATTTTGCACAAAGATTTCAGAATAACTTTTATTTGATTATTAAATATAACTATTAAAATCGTGTAGCTTTTAAGCTTTGTTCTTCTTGTTTATATTAAAATTAAATTTTTTTATAAATTCCGTAACATTCATTGTATTTCGACACAGATTAAACATTAAAATATCGAATAGACGTTTAAAATAACGACTTGACAATTGAAATTTGCTTTACAATCCAACACTATAAAATGAGATATTTTCAATTGTAATTCTTACAATAAAGTATAATACAGTAACCAACTAAAATTTAAAAGTTTGCAGTGTTCATTTATAAACGAAACATAGCAAATGAAAGCCGCACGATTGAAATATAATTTACTACATTTACTTAACATTTACTTAAGATTATTGTTTTACTTATTTGCAAAAGATAAAGAAACTGAATGAAGAGATACAGACTATATAATATCTAATGAGTATATATAGCCTATATTATACACAGTGCCACAGCAATGTAAGTTGTATATTGGCTTGGTCTAGTGTTCTAAATAGTTAATTTGACTGTGGTCATAAACCAATATATGTCAGTGAATTAAAGCTCTCAGCAAGAAATATTATATCTGTAAGGGCTATATCTAGCTTTTGTATTTTACATATTAAGATAAATTTAAATATAAGTTACGTTATAACTCACATCTGTCTCGAAACGTTACCTATATTTTGTGAGAAATCTTTTGGTATTCAAATATGCTGAATGTTTTATTATTTGAGAAACTTATTTCTTGTGAATAATTTTGTAAAACTTACTAAAACATTATTTAGGTCACGTACTGAAGCGTTATATTTTGACTCATCGCTAGATCAACAGTGACGTCTCCAGAATGGAACAAGAAATGTATAAATGAGTCGAATATTTATATCAATTTTTATATTAAGGTAATTTATTCTTCTTTAAATGTATACAAAAAATATGTTGAAGTTTTTTATTTGCTAACCCAAAGTAAATGAAGCTGCTGCATTTTAATAAAATGTATTATGTAAATTATTCTACGTTGACGTCCAGTTCAAGAATATTCTGACAACAATAAAAAACGTAATGAAATTGACACAATTGTGGTGGAATTGACACATGTTATAACTAGTAATACAAAGTAAAAAAATATATCTGCAAGTTGTCTCTGAGCTTATCGCGTAATGCCATTTGCATTGGACAGTGACAGTATATATATTATTTAATAAAATAGATTATGTTAAAAAAAATACTTACTTATTACTCATCCAGTAATATATTAATGGGTTGAACATCGAATTTGCCATAGCGAGCCAGTAGAAGCCAAGGTACACATGTTGGGCGAAAGGCGACGACGCCAGCGACTGATGGTGATAGACAAGGACGAAATAGGCATGGTAGGGTAACCAACAAAGTGCAAACACCATTACTACTAAAACAAACATTCTGACAACCTGTAAACAAAATAATATTATTGAAATCCAGTTTGCTAACCAGCTTTGTTGTAAGCAGTATCAGAAATAACCTACACGTATTCTAAAAATATGTTTCGTTATCCTATGTGTGTGAATAATACTTTAAAAATATTTAAATACACAAAGTAAAAAGAAAAGTTATGTTAGAAGTGACACAGTGACAAGGCGTAGCGCCTAATAACGTGCAATTTAATACACAGTATTTAAAATCTTAAATAACCAGTATTTAGATTTTAACCAAACCACACTAAACGATTAAAATTATAGAATTAATATTCGATTAAATGAATGTACTCGTAATCAACAATCGCATTTGCCGTTTTACCCTTAGCGGAAATAGTAGTACCAAATTTTAGAAGTTTTAAATTTTAGACGAGATATTGTCAGAGATCCAATTATTTAGGACTTTTAGTGCCATGTACCATATTATTTAAATCATTTTAATTTTCTGTCCGCTGTTATTGTATACACTGTTATTGTTGAAAACACAAAATTTTTTTACGTACTTACATTAATTTATTTGTAATCGGATGACTGTTTTATTTCTTTCTTAATATTACATTTATAAAACACGAAATAGAAAACTTTGCACAAAACAAACGATATTTGTAAGATTTTTTTTTGACAAAAAAATGTTAGAATATGTCAAATTAATTAAAATTGCAGTAATAAAAATGTACAAATCAAATCAGAGAATAGACAAGGTTTCGTAGCGTTAAAATCACTTACTTCACTGCCATTACCCACCACTCTATTTTTTCAATAAGATGGTGTGCGATGTTATCGTACTGACAGCTTACTAGCCCGCTTGTACACCGATTTTATAAAAATATTTATATCATTTATGTTGTTGAAATAATAACTTTTAATTTTAATTGAAATTTCAAATATTAAAAGAAGAGAATAATTTTATCGCAATTTACAAAGAATGTTAGACATAAAAATGTGTTTTCATTAAATCGTCATATTTTCATAAACTCATTCTCTATAGCACCCTATATACATACCTAAACATGTTTTCGTTTAAAATTACGTTTTAATATTGAAACAGCTGTTAAAATAGTCATTAACTTATGTTAGACTACAAAACGTATTGAATATGCTATCGAAATAGAATGTATCCTGGCGCTAACAACCAATGTAAGATACTTCATGCATTTTTAAAAAGCCTTACGCAACTCATTCCAAGCTTTTCTTTCACCACATATTTAGAACAATATAACTGAAAATGAGAGTTTTGCTTGAGATATAGTCTGAGATATATACCTAAGTACTTGTTATTTAATTTACGCATGGCTTAGCGGTCAGAGCACTTGAACGGTTTTCAAGAGGCACAGGTTCAAATCCCGCTGCGTTCAAATTTTTTATACATTTTCTAATTGTGTCGTTTTCAATTTCCTAAGTGTGCGAATAACACTTTAAAAAATGTTAAATAAACAAATATATAGTTTATTTTCAACAAATCTGAACAAAGATTAAGGAATTGACACTGGATCCCGGGATAGTTCTTTTCATTATCAGTTGACACATTATACCCCAGGATGATGGAGTCGGCTATCCCAAAGAATTTTTTAAAACAAAAAAAAAGCTTATGCAAATGCAATGTAATTTGGTAAAATATGTACGACAAGTAAATATGAAATCACTCTACATTTAAAAATAATATATAAAACTTTATATAAATAAATTTCGAACAAGAGTAGTAGTAAATAAAATAAACAGTTGTTGTTATAGACTAGCGATTGCATTAGTCCACTTGTGCTTAGTCAGTCCGCGCAGCTAAAAGCCTTTGTCACGTAAATCTCATGGGAGATAGGCTATGTAATTCACTTTTCGTTTTAAACATACCTACATATATATATATATATATATATATATATATACTATTTTTATTTTTTATACTTTCTGTGATCATCGTAAAGAAGTTATGCCATATAAGCCTCTAACTAATTCTAGTTGTAGTAAGCAATATGTATCGTTTATTTTAAGTAATAAATATTTTACAAATAAGGCACTGATTCGACTCTTAATAACCCAAATGTACTTTAAGAAGTACATTTGGACGCTAAAAGTATTATTTATTTCCAGTTTGACATTGTCATTGCATACAAAATCCTAACATCATTGATTCACTAGTGTATTTTGAATGAAATCTTAGTCGAAATGAGAATGTGTGAACGTTCTCGTAATCTTTTAAAGTAAACCATTCAACTTAAAAAGCACTTTAAAATAAATCATAGCAATATATATAGCAATGTTCAAAGGTTTGCAATCGAACAATTATAGAGGTTATTAATAAACGAATTAGATTTTTAAACTAAAATGTTAATAGCAATAATTGTATTAAATGTTTTCTCAATAGAAGAAATTAATAAAAATCAGGTAAAATAAGTTCTGATATAACTTTTAGATATAAATTTAGTCCGGTTATTTTACGACTGTTACTTATTATACATGAATAGCGCAAATTATAACTTTCGTCTAACGAGTCAGTCTATATTAAGATTATCTAAATGTGATGAACTTTTATGTAAGCTAGACAGACCCAATTATTTCTACATCTATCTGAAATAACTTTCTAAGCTCAAACAAAGCTCATTCAAACAAAAGAAAAGCGTAAAACTCTGACTCATTACTTTCATTTTATAATGAACGTATTTTTGTCGTGTAATTTTAGTATCCCACATGTTTTTATATATTGTTTTCTCTCTTTGATTGACATTGCGTGTTAAGTAATGAAACTCAATGAAGCGCTTTGTTTTACCAGAGCAAGGAAATAAAAATAACTTGAATACAATAATTACCCCGATTGGGGACCATAGCCACATCGCGTTTACAGTCAGTCGCTGTCCTACTGCGCCTCGATAGCCTCTTTATATTTCTTCTATATCGTATATTTATTTTATATCGTTCTACGAGTGCATACAACTAAAGCCACAGTCGTTTCCTATAGTTATCGAAACATTTACTTTTATTTGTTGTAAAATATAATGAAGCACACATTTTTGTATTACAAAATGTCCCTTATTTAACATACATTTATAAAAACTGTCCAAGAACAAAACATTTAAGACATTTAAAACATTGTCAATATTACTACTAAATCTCCGTACTAAATCTCCTTTCTTTTACCATCGCATAAAAGAAAATACAAAATAAAACTCTCTCATATCCCCATTATTCGTAATCTGTGAGCGTTACGGCGGTGGGCCATACATCGGAAGTGATGCGGACCCAGCTGTGCCTAATGGAGTGCGGCCCGGAAATAAGCAACTGACCACAGCTTTACTATAGATATTATACGTGTTATATATATTATAACAGTATGTTTACATTCTTTTACATTAAGTAAAACCAAATTAAATAAAAAAATAACATTATAACATGAGTTACAAGAAAAGATTCTTTATATAAAAAAAAGATATTTAAAAAACACAGATTATATTATTAGAATAACGACCTGGGTAGAACGTATGGCTTAGTGATTTTTTTTAGTCCCGATACGTTAAAAGTTTTATACGTTGTCTAAAAACGTTTAATTATTTTATGTCAGAGTAAACAAGGCCAGCTACTTAGCAAAGTGGATATACTGTTAGTCGCAGTTTTTCGTGTGCCCTCCATATATGATATAACTTGACATTAGAGAAGTGATTTGTTCCCAACTGGCACGCTCGAGACATCTTATTCAAAGAACTAAAGTGGATTAGATAGTAAATCAAAATTTAAAATACATGAATAGAAAGAATAAGATACTTTGAATACATGTTAATAAGAAATATATATTATAGTAGCTGACACGGAAAACTTCGTAGCGCATCATAATTAGATAGTGTGTCAAAATTAAATAAAATTAATTGAAAATCAAAAACAAACTACGCAAGGACGTTCTTAACGCAAAAATTACTTAAACATATAATTTTAATGGCGATTGGCACAGGACAAGGAAACTTGATTCTACACACTCCCAATGATTGGCCTCGCTATTTGTTTATGGTCATCGCAAATACAGGGGAAACTTTCTAAGCTTAAAATGAAACGATAAGTCCGTTGGAATTATCATTGCCTCGATTACATAAGCTTTTGCTCAGCCAGTCTTGTTTCATTCCACAATCAAAGTTGATTAATGTCGATTACTCAGCATAATGATAACTTATCCTATTTCTAATTGTAAATTGTGACTTGAAGGAATGGATATATATATATATATATATATATATATATATATATATATATAAATGAAAAAAAAAGGAATGCTACTGAAAAACTCTTCGGGATAGCCGACTCCGTTATCCTGGGGTATAACGGTATCAACTGATAATGAAAAGAACTATCCCGGGATCCGGTGTCAATTCCCTAATCTTTGTTGAGATTTGTTAAAAATGAACTATATATTTGTTTATTTAACATTTTTTAAAGTGTTATTCGCACACTTAGAAAATTGAAAACGAACGCAGTGGGATTTGAACTTGCGCCTCTTGAAAACCGTTCAACTGTGAACGCATGGCTTAACGGTCAGAGCACTTGATATTTTCCTTGTATAATATTTCAATTCAGAATGCATTCTGTTTGTGCGTACCTTACGCACAACTTGTATAAGAAATTAAAATTGTGTTTTTACTGTTTTACGTGCAATAACATTATGTTTTCGGACCTTTTAAACATTCCTTGTACTTCTATAAATATTTTAAAACAAAAATTGGCCAAATCGGCTCAGCCGTTCTCGGGTTTTAGTAAAACAAACAAACGTCATATCATTTTTATATGTATTGTATAGATGAAAATTCACATTTATCAAATTTGCTATGTAAAATAAACAAGTTTTTATAATAAAACTTGCTATTGGCAATGAAAGAACCTAGAAATGTAGGTACATTAATATTTACGTTCTGATCTGAGAATATTTTAGCGTAAATCTGTACTAAAACATGAATCATAAATGTATTAGTATTTATTTATGAATTGCTTCTGAAATATACTTTTTTTGCTTGCATATTTACATTACTTTGCTGTAATATTAAGTTTTGAATTATGTATGCACATTGAAACAATAAAAATAACAAGTATCATGTTTTAGGCACTACATTATGTTAAAACAATCTTATATTATATTAAAATTTATAAAATATAATATTAGAATAAGCTCTATCATTAATAATGTCGCCTATTTATTATTCATATTAACAGAGTGAATTAATAAGATTGTGTGAATCTACAATTAGTTATTACTTAAAAAAACCTAGATAAATATAAAAAATTACATCGTCGCTATGCCCCCCTAAAAAAATAAAATATTGAAATTATAACTAATAAACTAAACTAAACTAAAAACATATGTCGTGTCGGCTTTAATTAAAAAAAAATAAAAAACATATTATTCATATTAACAGTTTTAGTAAAACTTTGATCCAATTTCCGTTCTAAAGAATGTAAGCAGCTTATGTATAGTAAAAAATGCACAGCGCACTGAGCCGCACATCGCTCCCCTTAAATATTTTATATAAATATCTAATATACTGCTACACCAATAAAATTTTGTGTAATTTTTTTTTATAAGTATTGTTTAAACATTACCAACATTCATATGAAAAATTTCAATAGCAAAAACATATTGTAAGAAAAAATATTCCGAATCATAATTGCGTAGATGTCTTCCGCAATGTTATTGTTCTAGTTTTTACAAATACGCTCTCTATTAATTTACTTTATACTAACAAAAAATAAAGTTTATTTTACATATGCACGTTTAGATGTAGATACCAAACATTGGAAAATGTATAATTTATTTACACCATTTTAATTCCTATTTTATCATCTTAGAAATCAAGTTATTAAAAATATCAACTTGATTATAGGGTTATGACTTGCTGTTGGCCGCGGCCTTTGCTCACATATAATATAGTTTTTATTCGCAAAGAGATTTATAAATAATGATCCTAATTTAAAATATTAATATATGAAGTATTACGTAATTTAGTCTTCCACCCCTTCTAAGCCTCTTTGTATACCACCATGCTATCTCCTCTAGAATTTTCAAGGGTTCTATAACCCTTGAATATTGTCACAAACTCTAGAATATGTAATTATTTAACCTATTATGAAATGCCTAAACATAAAAATTATAACTTCAAATGTTACGAAAGAACGTTCGTAATACATTTCGAACGCAGCGCGCAGAATTTCCACAATCGCTTAATGAAACATATTAAGTTACATGTTTCTTACTTCAAAAATGATAGAGTTCACTACTTGAAATCATACCCCAAATTGCGTAAACGTTGATATAGTAATTTACTAATTTTAATCAGTAGCTGAAACTTCTTCTAACCCCCTATTTCACCCCCTTTAAAAGTATTTACAATTTTTTAACAAGTAACCCAAAATCAAAGCTTCATGTTTCTTATTTTTAAAATAACGGACTTTCATTCAAACTCCCAGCCCTTATTTCAATCCCTTAGGAGTTGAATTTACAAACAAACTAATAGCGTGTGGCCTAGCGTTTACACGTTATTCCTCATTGAATGGTCAAAGCTTCCATTCCGATAGGTTCAGTAGTATTCATGTGATAACGAACCCAAAAAATCTACTTATATAATAAATAAATATCGAATTTAAATAAAAATGCTTAAGTACATAAAACTCACCTTTCGCTTTGCTCTAACGACTTGCATTTGATGATGAGTGCATTCACCTATAGTTCTTCCTCGAAGGGCGGCACTCATTTGAGCATAAGCCCAAACCATTACCGACATAGGAACTACATATGTCACCGCTAAAAATACTAGATTATAGCTGTAAGAAATGTAAAACATATTAAGCTACTGTAAAGAAATAAAAAAATATATAAAGCTTCAACTAGTACTTAAACTTCAAGGCCTTTTAATATTGGATACTAAATTAGTATTACAGTGTTTGTCCTAGAAAACACGTAAGACTTGTATTAATTAAACCAATGTAATAATTAAGAAAAAGTATAAAGTAAGAAAATATCTCAAGTGAATCAGTAAATGTTCGGAAATGTTCGAAGAAATCGCTGAAACTGCGAAGTAAATAACGTATAAAAGTATAGAGTGAAGTAGACAATATTGGCCGTGAAAACACTTCTATCAATGCATAAGCTTTTAAAAACATTTTCAATTTCCATTAGTATCGATAGTTGAAAAAAATAGTCAATTTGGCTAATTAATTGGACCAATAACTCTATTTAAACAATATCTTATATAATATCTTTATAACGAATGTTAACGTTTTCTAAAAATATATAAGTCTTTTATTTAAAATGTATATAACCATACACATAATACAAACAATAATAAACAACAAACAAGTATGTAAATTTGGTTACAACAAATAAAATACACTCTCCGCTATAATGGTTTACAATCATCAATAAAGCTTACCAGTAATCTGTCTTCGAAGTAGGGTAGCTGCCATCCGGCCATTTTATAAAACATATCTCTCTCTCCCCATTTATGTACCTAGGGAAAGATATTAATAAATTTAAAGCCACATATTCCTTTAAACATTTGTAAACAAGTCAAGATCTGACGTTGTACAGTTTAATGAGACAGTTCGTAGTTGAAAAGGCAGAGGTTTTTTTTTCTTATTTACGTTTTATATATATAATAACAATTTTATGAAGCATCGATAACATTTTTCATATTTCTATTATTTTTTACGAACAAGTGTAAGATTCACTTCGGTAAATCTTTTTCATAGAAATGTATTCAGTAAAATGCATACACTTACATCATCACAATGCATTGATATAAATATTTCATTTCTTCACATGAACACCAATATTATTGTCAGTTGGAATACTTTAATATAGACAGAATAAATAAAAGAAATAAGACATTATTTGCATTTTTATTAAAAAATTATATACGTTGGTTGGGAGAAAAGTGAAAAACAGAGTGTATTGACACTAGATTCTCTCTGCCTAGCCTACACCCTATGCTATAACGGAAAAGGAGTGAAGCTTACAGAATAGGACAAGTTACCCACCACTTCACGACACTTTCCCATACTATGTACATTGTATCTTCCATAATTTCAATTGTAAAACATCATGTACTGCTTTCAACATTTCTCATTGGAGTTTCAGGAAATTATCTTATTGCGCTTTCCTACACTCTTCAAGGATAGACCCATATGCCCCTTTAACTGACTTAATAAACTATGCTAAATAATTTGGAAATACAAATATACAAACAACAATTATATAAATTACTTTTTAAACATTCAGTCACAAATATTGCTTTACTATATCTAACTAAATTTATCCATAAATACTTAAATATATACCACCAATATGTATTTCCATATTATATAAAAACAATAAATGTTTATTGTTTTTATCATTTTTTAACACGCCACACTTGAGCGATCAGACATATTTACCATACTTCGACAACAATTTCATTATCACGACATTCCATTAAAAATATAAACCTAATACTAAATTTTGTAACAGAAAACAATTAGTTTTTCTTAATATTACTGATAAAATTCAAACATACATAAATCATTCTACTGCAATGGAAAAGCGACTTAAGTATTCATTGAGTAATCAATCATACACGTTATTCCCCGCAATAATTCACATATTTTATCCATTTAACATTTATTTACTTTCGTCTATAATACTACCCATATATCATGTTTCGGGGGTAAATTCTTCAAATTTAATTACGATTAATGTAGCCTAGTGAAAATAGCAGATAATTTATAATATATTGTAAACGAGATGGTCACAAGTTCAAATTCTACGCACGTATATTTTTTGTTACTATTTATAGTATTTTGTAATGCTATATTTTTCTCAGCTTTGTTAATCTTAAGGGAAAACGCTGATTTATATTCTGTCCAACACTTGAAATTGAAATATAATATCTTTTGTTTAAATATTGCTTCTTAACATTTGTTTCATTTAAAGTATTATTATTATTATTACCCACGTAGGCAATTGAAAAAATATACTTAGAAAATTTTACGTATAAAAATATAAAATACGTATAAAAATTTGAAAGTAGCGGGATTTGAACCCGCGCCTCTTATAAACTGTTCAAGCGCTCTGACCGCTAAGCCATGCGTTCTATATCCGGCTATGTCGAAGTTCTTATACGCTTATTACAACTTATATTTGTTGTTAGCAAGTCTGTAGAGAGATTTTTACAAATTTCTGCTTCCCAAAGATTATTCTACGATCAATCGTTTAGCAAGAGAGAATGCTATTTATTAATAATATTTTATAATTTGTTTTTTTTTTATTTCTTATTTATAACATTTTCAGTGTTTAAAAAATTATCATACTCAACCTTAGAAAGCTCAATGTCTCTATGTATTCCCTTAGAGAGTCTAGTTTTTGTAATTAGTTGCCCTCGCTAAAATTAAATATAATTGACCTAAATTACAATATTATTTACTATATAACTAAATCTATTAAAGACACATATCATAATATTTTGTTTGTTATGTTAAATAACAATATATAGGGAAGGGACTTATATGTCATTACGGATATAGTAACGGATGTGACCCCTTCGCTCCTACCTTTTACGGCCACTTATATTACTAATTACACGACTAAAACTAACTATTTAGTTTTAACACCCGCCCGCGTCCCACTTAAATAACAAACTTTACTTAAATTTATAATTTAAATTGTTTTAACTTTTTTAATTTATGAATCGATTGAAATAAAATATATACTAAACGTTAACGGAAGTACATTTAAATCACTTTAGCTATTTTTAAGATTAGCACCAACGCATAGTCTATTATATATAGTCATTGGTACCTCCAATAATATTTTTTCTTATATATCTGCCATGTACAGAGAGTGATCAGTTACATTTTTATTATATATAATTATATTTTTTATTATATAGATTAGTGGGATATATAAACATTCAATAACAGCCAGCTCTAATTACCGAGTATTTCCGTTAAAATGGGGACCATAAGAACTTAAGAACTTACATTGTATGTTCATGGTTTTAATGAGAACACCACACTAACCACAGGTTTAGACCACAGGTTAAAATTCATCACATATATTTAACTAAATACCTAGTCATTTCTATTCACTTAACCATTACACAGTTATTTGCACAAAGTAGATTTACCTAATAGCTGTAATAAGGTTAATAAGCCCTTGTTAGAAGTACTATTAAAGAGATTAATATTTAAATTACGGTACAATTCTATAGAAAACAGACTACATCGTTATGATGTATAATTATATTTAAAACGTTACTATAAAAACGTTCCTTTTTATATTTAATATTATTAAGAAAATGTCAGTTAATATTCTGATTCTGAGCCACTTGGATTGTGGCAGTAAAGGCATAACCAGACTGCAATTTCTATTTGCTAATTAATGATTATATTTGATATATTTTCATTTTTTATTTCTGGAACCTAAGATATTTGAAACAATGATCTATACAAAGCCTTTTTATAACAACAACTGCTTGTACCCAATAAATATTCTTACACAGTCATGTGTATAATATTTCTTATATATCTTCCATGTACAGACAGCTATCAGTTGCATTTTTATTATATTTAACAATTATTAAGATATATAATCATTTAACCCAGTCATATATATTCATATATTTTTCGACTGGGTTATGGTGGCTATAGCTGTAGCTAGCAATATAGTATAATATTATATATATAATATATATATATTAGTTATGGTAAAGCTATAGATTAATTGTCATGTATAAAAATCATGTTACTGAATTTTTAGTATTACTGCAATCAATTTAGTAATAATAATAATTTAATAATAATAGCCTGCTCTAATTACCGCGAATTTAAATTTAAATGGAGACCATAAGTACATTGTATGTTTATGGATTTAATGAGAACTATAAACCACAGGTTAAAATTAATTAAATGAATAAAACTAAATATCTAGTAATATATTTTCATTTAACTATCACCACCCTTCACAGTTACACCCTATACAAAGTATATGTACCTAATAGCTGCAATAAAGTTAATAAGGCATTGTTAGAAGTACTATTAAGAAAAAGACATGTATAAAACGTATAAAAATTGGAACACAGCGGGATTTAAACCCGCGACTCCGTTCAAAACCGTTTTCTAAATATGTCTTTTTCAATTTCCTAAGTGTGCGAATAACACTTTAAAAAATGTTAAAAATACCTTTTAAGAAATTAGATGTACGTACAATTCTTTAGAAAACAGGCTTCTCAGTTTTTCTTATATATTAAGCGTTACCATAAAAAAAAAGTTTTATACTTAATAATATTAAAAATATATATTCTAAAATTTTTAAAAACAACATCACCGCAACTTGGATGGTAGTAAAGTCTAGAAGTAGTAGAGTTTCATATTCCTTCGCAGATTGTGGCAGTAAAGATATACCTAGACTGCAATTTATATTTGATTTATTTTCATTTATTTTTTTAACATTTTTTTAAAGTGCTATTCGCTTACACTAAGGTTAAGGTTAAACTTGAACAGTTTTCAAGAGGCGCGGGTTCAAATCCCGCTGCGTTCAAATTTTTATACATTTTCTAAATATGTGTATTTCCATTTTTACACTCTGGTACCTAACATAAAGCGCGGCGTTGTCGCGTCGTCTAGATTTTGGACGGTAAGTGGAAAACGGAGTTTCTTGAGACTAGGCTCTCTCTGACTACCCTGCTTTGCGGGAAAACGCGTGAAGCTATGACGCTACAATAGATGCTATTGAACTTAACATAAAAATAAACGTGTAACATAAAAATGAACTTAACATAAAAATTTGAACGTAGCGGGATCAAATTTTTATACGTTTTCTAAATATATGTTTTTCAATTTCCTAAGTGTGTGAATAACACTTTAAAAACAAGCCTGCCTTATATTTTCTTAGTTATTGTTTCTCTAACCAAACTCAAATTTTCAATTTTGATCAAACAGAGTGTGGACACGTACAGCATTGAATATAGTTATGATATAATATATTTATGTAACTTGAAAATAGATATTTCAAACAGCGATCTTTATAAAGCCTTTTTATAAAGACAGCTGCTTGTTCCGATTCAATATTCTAGTCATGTATTTATTTCTACAAAAATATTTATTTCTTTTATGTTATTGTGCTGATCAGTGACAAAATAGTTACATATATATATATACTAGCGACCCGCTCGCGGTTTCGCCTACGTAAACTACATGCCTAAACTATTTAGTTTTTTCTCACTTAAATCACAAACTTTTTGAAATTTAAATTAGTTCTTTAAAATCACATATTATTATTTATTACTCTTTTCAAAGGGAAAATCATAAAAAAATTCTAAGAGCGATTAGTCTCACGAAAATTGAATTTGTTCAAATTTTTATACGTTTTCTAAATATGTCTTTTTCAATGTGTGGGAATAACACTTTAAAAAAAAATTAACAAAAATATTAAACCTATTCCTCTTTAGCTTATTATGCACTGAAAGTTTCATAGGTCGTAATACTATACCGATAAGTTTGAAACTTGTTTGCTGAACTGATACTGTGTTTAATATCGTTCATATTTACAAGTACTAAAGCCGCTATGCAAACGAGTTTCATAAAGTACTTTGAGTTACTTGATAACATTTCTAAGTGTAATTTATTACAATTTACTGCAATTTAGTTTTAAAGTGTTTCATATACTATGACGTTAAAAATAGCCGTATATCTTAACGGCAAAATGTTATATAGAAAATATAATAAAATAGAATAAAAAACAATGGAATAGATTACACCTCATAGTTTAGTTAACAAGCACAAATGCTGCAAACAATGATTGCGTATTCAAAACCCAATTAAATCACCACAAATCGATTCAATCAATTATAAATTAATAAATTTTACTTAATATTATTTTATTACGCTGAGTTTTCGAGTATAGAAAAGTCAATTCCAAGGACACAACAAAGCGGATCAAACAACGTACTTGTGGCGTCACATTACGTATTAAAAGGTTAAGCAAAGTTTACTCAATCGATTATCTAATTCGTTAACGTGCTACATAGGTATATTATTAGTTTTATGGATGTATGAATAAGAAAAAGTGAAATTTTAAGTAAATAAAATTATATTATAAATATTTATAACTGCCCAGGTCCGTGATAGTTCGCGCTCTATGAGGGAGGCCTACATACAACAGTGGACGGCGACAGGCTGATATAGCTTAACTTTTTATCACTACGAATATTTAGTTTGACAATTAATCTCGACACACGGCAGCGTGTCTAAGTAAAAAACATTATAATACGCAATGTCGTTGTAGGATATAATTACGATAATTTTGAAACATTTCTTTAAATTGGATATAAAATATTTAATTTGTAGAAATGTTTGAAGAAATGCAACGTTCGTTCTTTACACTTTTCTATTATAAGATATCTAAATTATATATTTGTAACTATCTACATTTTTTTATTTCCTGTTTTGAAAAAAACAAAAATCATTAAACTTCAGACTTCGTTAAATAATTAAGTTTTGTATACCGATTTATTCTAAAGATCTAGCTTTTGTCTACTAATTGTAAATAATGAGCACAGAAAAAGCTACTCTGTTAGTCTACTCGTAGGCTAATTTAAATTTTTTAATTGGTATTCTCAAACTTAGGACGTTAAAAACACTTTAAGAAAACACGGAAACCATCCAAGAATTTTCTATAGATTTTCTGATAATTTTAGTCAGATGTACTTCTGATTTTACTGTAAAATAAAATAATCCTAATGAAATAAATTTTATTATTCATACGAGGTGTGAACATGCTTTTGACTTTTTATAATGTGAACACGACGTCATATTAAAATTTTATTCGTAATTGATCCTTTTTAATCCTAATCCTTTCATGAGGCTATCGTGGCGTTTAACTGTAAACGCGATTAGTTGTGGGTTCGATTCCCACTCGGGGAATTGATTATATATAAAATATCGTTATTTCTCCGATCTGGTACATGTGACAAATCGCAGCTTCACTCAACACGCAATGTCTCGAGATGAAAAGTGAGAAAAATATGCGGGAAAAAAGCATGAAGCATCTGTTCCGTATAGTGTCGTATACTTCCCGTTCTCCAATTTTCAATTGAAATTGAGACATTGCGTGTTGAGTTATGGAACTCAACGCTGTTTTTTCTACCAATTCCTACAGGAATAATGTAAAATTGAATATTCGTAATGGAGGAGATTCAACTCTTATTATATATTTGATTTAGTCACTTACTTTTTTGTGTAGGTATCCGAATAGAGTAAGTTAGGCAGCGCAAGGAGCGCACTCGCGAACCATACAGTAAGTAAAGCTGCTCGTGCAACACTTCTACTCAATCTGTGCTGGAGAGGCTTTACAATTGCCACATACCTGTAAAAATTTAGTTTTTAGAATTTTTTTAAATTATAATATTATCCTTACATAATAATGATATTAGGTCAAAGTTACAAACATGTTTCCAAATTATAAATAGTAAATTTTCTTACAAGTTCTTAGTATCCAAATAGTTAAGAAAGAATATGGTCTCCAAAAATGTATGTAGATACGGAGAAAGTTAAAATAAAATAGAAATTTTCGTTGTATGTAATTCCAAATCGCACTTAATAAATGCTTTAGTTTATTTAAAAAGTAACAAGAAACATTCTGTCCAGGTGAAGTGAAGCATTTGAAGTCATAAAGTTTGTCAACAACAAACAAAGCAGGCAAACATTAATTAAATTAGGTTTAAAATAAATTAAATTATATTAAATTAAAACACTAAAATTAACTACTAACTTAGGCAGGCGGCTTTGTATATTTTGTGTTTTTAATAAGAAATATACATTTAAAGGTACCGTTTCGCTGCATGTAATTTTAAATGGTTAAATTAATTTCGACTTAGTATGTAGTAAGACTTCAATATTTCGGTAAATAAACATTTAAAACCAATATTAAAAATAATAGGAATAACATAAAAAATATATTTACTTTATTTTAAAGAGCAAATGTTTTATAAAAAAATGTTTCATAGTATGGCTAAAAGCTGGCCCAAGGGTCAGATAAAAAGTCTACTCCATTCTGTAAAAATAACCTTTTAAAAGTTCCACATAAACGAAACTTGGCTTCTAATGAAGCTGGGCCTGAATTAATTAATATCAATTCAGACCCGCGTGGTTTAAGCTAACAAGATCACTAAAAAAAATTTTAATTGTAGTAATTGAAGTATTTCATTTATTAAACATAATACCACGTTAAATGTAAATTTAATGGATATTCATTTAATTTCAATTCCTTGAGCAACAATCTAGTCACTCGAGATTCAGATTCATTTAAGACTTATTGTATACGAAGATTTCATGCACTAGTTTCTTCTAGTATTATGATTACCAAAATGATAAGAAATTTCCTAACATTCCATGTATTCATAGTCCGTGTGCTGGGTCCACCGTTTTACAGAAAGGAACTCAAAACAGTGCCCAGGACTTGCGACCGAAGAGTAGAAAAAAAGAGTAGGCTTAAGGGGCTTCTAAATTCGCATTAACGCTCGCCTCAACTGTCCGAGCTCCGTTCTCTACCGAACCAAGTTTGACACAATTTAATTGTTTTTTCACCGCATATCACCTGCGTTACTCGGGAGAACAAAACTCGTCCCGTTTCAACCCAATATAGAAAGACTGCATGCTGGCTTACAAAAACTAATGACGCACCATCACACCACAAGAAGTTAACCTTAGTATATATTTATAACATTTTTTAAAGTATCATTCACAGACTTAGGAAATTGAAAAACATATTTTTGAAAACGGGTCCAAGAGACGCGGGTTCAAATTCCTCTCCGTTCTAATTTTTATACGTTTTCTAAAAATATGTTTTTTTAGTATACGTCGTTGGTACATTAATATGTTTGCCTAATGATGCTCTTCTTGAATATGATTAGCACTTTATTTTTTTGCCCTATAGCAAATTACACTATAGCATTTTTCATGAATATGTTTATAATATACATAAAGTGTTTTTTTTATCTGACTGTTAGTACCAAATAAAGAAACAAATAAGAGATTGTTTGTGAGTTCTACTATATTAATTTAGTATAGAGACATATTCCTCCATACTAAATTTAACCCCACAATGTTCGCAATATAACAGATACGTGACAATTTCGTCACGATGGTCCCAAATAAATAAATTATTTAAACAAAAACGGTTATAATAAAAAATGACGTCTACATATATTTTTATTTGGGTTATATTTAACTTCTTGCTAAACATTATTATAAAAAGAGAAAAAAATATTCGACATATTTTCTAAGCAATCTTAATGATTGCAACAATTTCGTTTTCAATAGTTACTTAAAACAACCCAAGGCAATTGCGAACCATGGAAAGCATTTTGTTTACAAACGGTCTCATTATCTAGAAACCTTCTCGAAAATTAGAAACACGAATGATTATACGTAGACAATAATGGAAACTAAAGTTTCTAAATAATGTTTGTGGATTCGTGTTTGACATATGTATATTATATCGAGTATACTATATAGAGTATACTATATCGAGTATATTATATCGTATATATTATATCGAGTATACTATATCGAGTATATTATATTGTTTCAACTGCATGGTTTTCCCGCTTAGCAGAGTAATCAGAGGGTACCTAGTGTCAAGACACTCTTTTTTCCACTTTCCGCCCTAAATCGAGACATTGAGCATTGAGTGGCGGAAATCAACGCCGCGCTTTGTCTTACCAAAGCGAGGAAATGAAAATAGACAAAATAAAATCACTCCCCTGGTGGAGATAGAACCCACGACTATGGCATTTACATGCACTGCCACGACCTCCTCATGTCATGTTATTGTGTAGAAAATTAAGTACTCAATCACTCATACTCAAAACATTCAATTCAAGTCGCGTCGTGCAAAGAATTGGATGATATACAGCGTCTGCAATTTATACTGTTGTTTACATTCACATAAAAATATACAGCATACAATTAAACTTTCTGCACAATGGAATATTCGAGAATTTATGATTCTTATTTTACTCATTTTAGAAATTTTAACAATCATTTAATATTTTATAAGATTAACTAAAAGGAAATATTAACGTTACACTGTTTTTTCTCACACAAAGTCTGCAATTTGGGCGGAAAGCTGAGAACAGAGTATCTTGGCACTAAATTGTCTCCGCCCATAGGCTCCATCCATATCAGAATATGCAAAATAAAACGTTAAGCTGAAAAATAAAGAAAAAAAAATAACACGACAACTAAAAACTTAACCAATTACGTAAGCTACCTAAAGTAATTTGCAATAAAATCCGTAGGCAACTTTGAGTCAAAATCATTATAGCGTCGACTGCTACTAGTCGAAGACTCAATATTTTCTATTAAGCTTGACACAGCAGGATTTCACATCAGAACTTAGACTCTTCCCTTAGGACTGTTCCCATCTATAGGCAGGCGTCCCACAGTATCACCTCAACCACCCGACTCAATTAAAAGCCGGGCAGTCCGATCCGGTATTCAACCGTCTCTACAATGGGGAATGCTGAAAGGAACTATTCGATTTGGGGCCACAATCTTCATTTTACTATCACACCTCCCGCCACAGAACTAGATATCAACCGCACCAACTGCTCGCTTGGTATGCATCTAACTTGCGTACCTCGAGGTCTTTTTTCCAGCGCACATGCAAGGTGTGTCATTTTGTTTGTTTAAATGTTGCTCAATTCTAAAAATCTATACATCCGTAAACAATTTTTTTCTTGTCCTTTCCCTTTGCGTACCGCTTAAGTAGTTGTTTTGATTTTACCACCCGTTCTTTTTAAAATTATCAGTAATAAACTGACCAGTACGTCTCTTATAGTCAGCAAATCCTAAGTCTTCTTCTCTCATATTTCGAAATGGTTCTAGATACTATCTTCATCTCCCGAGATAAATCTTTTGCTTTCGGACAAGATTTCTGCTATTTTTGTCCTTACTGCTTTGAACACCTTTTTCTTACGATCACTTGCACGTGCACGTGCACGGCCAGATTTTTACTGTCTTAAACAAAGGTTTCATTGTACCATCAATAGTTCATGAATGCACAACCATTTGACGAATACCTAGAGTACGGAATATTTAAAAAATTTAATTTGGCACCATACCTATTTCATGAGATGCAATCACAGCGAATCGGTTCTCTTTATCACCCCACTCCATTTTAATATCACAAAATATTTTACAAGATATTGGCGTGAAAATAAGAAAGCACAATAAACGATCATATACAAATAACAGTTTCAAATTCCAAATTCAAAATTTATTTATTTTTATAACAGTATATATGGCCAGACTAAGTATATAACTAGTTGCAGCCCGCAGCAATGTAACTATTTACCGTAAGAATTTTTTAATTCTCATTAAATCACACTCATTACGGGAAACTACTACACTTTTTAAGGATTAAATTTCAGTTTTCTACGAATAGTTGTTTTAGGTGAGCTATGTCTGTCAGTCAGTTAGTAATGCAAGAGTTTTAAAAATATATAGATGACTGATATACACTCACCTGTCCACAGTAATAGCAACAAGGGTGAAGACGCCAGCTGACACAGTCAAATTTGCAGTAAAATTACTAGCAGTACACGTGACAGCGCCAAAGGGCCAATGTGCTGTGACTAGAAATACAAAATTCGGTGCCCCATTCAGTGTGGCCATAAGAAGATCCGCCACCGCTAGGTTCACGAGGAAGCAGTTCGTCACTGTCCGCATCCGACGGTGAGCTAATAACAAAGAAGTGTCGACTCAGCTTGAACAGTCTACAATATTATTTTTGTAGGTAATTTTTTTACTTTGAGTATTATAGTATTGTTCGAATATTTTATATTTAAATTTAAGCTCATTAAAAATAAAAATACACTACACTTATACTCGTATTCCAAATTTTCTAATCAATATAAAATAATAGTTATAATATATACAAAATAACAATATACAAAATTATAAATATATCTATTCGACATATCAATACTGTAAGTGTATGTTTTTAATTCAGCTAAAGCGGAGCCATCTGTTATAAAGGATATATAAAATTAGAAGGCTTAAAAAGAAAGTATAAAGGAAACGTTGCATATGTGTCTGAGTAAATCTTTAATCTTATTTTTTCGAATTCGAACACGTACACGTATTAGGGAAACTATTTTATTCCGATTGACCTTTTCTATTTAACATCACAGTATTGAAAGTACATTGCGTTTTAGCTGTTTCATTTATAATAAAACTTTTAGCACCTCAGTTCTAGTATATGAATTAAGCGGTGCATTTTAATTGAATACTAATAATAATATCAGTTTAAAATTGTATTTGTTTGTAGAAAACATATTCTTTCTTCATAAATAGACTTAACTACAAAAGTTATAAATTAAAAGGAGGCTTTTTTTTCGCAATTATAATTATTAACTTAACTAACATTAACTCTTCTGTTATATTTTTTTCAGTCGGTTTCTAAACTGCATCTTGAGTATTGAGATATGTCAAAGTCAGTGATTTAGATTCGTTAGGTTATGCCTATGCTGATTATACATCAGATTGTGTCGACCGTAAGTCTTATAAAGAATTTACGTTTAAAGAAGCATGCCTATGTTAGATTTCATTTTGTCAAAATGTCGGTTGAAAATAACTTTATTTAAATGGAATATTTAAATACCTACAGATATCTTAATAAAGAATTTAACTTGCCAAATAATTATATAATAAATTAAATTTGTTATTGTTTAAATCAATTATGGTTTAGTAACATCTGTATGTGAATTAAAAAATTTGATGAGGGAGTGTGTTTAAATTTATTACAAATATATATTGTCTATGGCGAGTACTTGTAGTTTCAATAATAATTGATAATAATGATTCGCGATGAGCCCAAATTGTTTGGCTAAGCCAATTTGAACTTATAACCATCGGATACAGTCTGAAACATCCCATACATCCCTACGATGGTACAAATAATATTCTTTTGCATTCTTTAATATACATTTGTACCTTTGTGTGTTCAAAACCCCTTTATTACGCGCGTGTACTAAAAACCTTTGCTTATTAAACATTACAACGCTACTTTATCTCTTATCCTACGGACAAAACTACAAGCTTAGCTCGACTTAAATAAGCATTTTCATTTCACAAAATTAAACTGAAATTAGACAATGTCAATTTGTCAGCGACATCTCTTAATTAATTTGTAAAGCTAGAAATCCTTAATCATTACTCATAATTTCGATTAATGCGTGTAGTAAACAGTTGTATTAATCACAATATAATTACTTATGTCGATTAGATAAATAATTTGATTTAAAATGTTGCACTTTAAGTATTATTAATAATGCAATAGTTACGAAAAAGACTATTTTTGAATACCTTCTAATTTTATATTTTCAGCTACTGTGCATGCACAAAGATATTTAATACCAGGAAGTAGAAACTATTCAATATACATAATTATACAAAGTTCATACATACCCAAAACAATCCATATCACTAAAGTATTTCCAATTATGGCCAGCAAAAGCATTATAGCAAACACTATGAACCATGCTAGTTGACCCCACCACGGAGGACTGTACGGTCTTTTCCCCATTCCCATACAATTGCCGAGTGTAATTCTGTAAAGAAAGTATTAAATAAGTAGTATTATCCTTTTATTACAAACTTTTATTATATTTTTACAAGCACATAATTAACTCGCAATAAGTATATGTATGTATATATGTCTATTTCAATTTCCTAAGAGTGTGAATAACACTTTAAACAAATGTTAAAAGTAAGTTTATATGTGTTTGTTCGGCTGAAATCTTGCAACTTAAGTTTGAAGCATATATCCAGGGCCGTCGCCAGCCGTTGACCCAGGTTGGGGGGGACAAATGATATAAAGAATGAGGAAAGTATGAATGGTAGATAAAGTCGAGAGCACATGGAGCTGTTCACTTTTAGTACGAGCTTTACATTAAAACTGATTCCCGAAAAAAAAATAGTATCTTAGGTGGTACCCACGACATTTCAAATCTTCAGGAAGAATTTTGAGATCATTTATTACCAAGTTCCGTTTATGGGACGAGCAATGAAAGATTAATGCTTTGATATTTTTTTTGGGTAGGATCGCTGGTCTAAACTAAGTTACATTTGGCAACTTTTTTAGAATTTATACAGGTTCCCCTATAGTAGTTTTGGCATTCAATATGCAACGTCTCGAATGCGGGGGAAATGCTGAGAACGGAGTGTCACTAGGTCCTTTTTACCGAGAGAGCAAAGCGTGAAGCTGAAAAAAAATTACAATAGTCTGATGTGGAAGACTTAGAAACAAAAAAATGCCACTATAAAGAAATTAATTATAATTGTGGGTTAGTTTCATTACCAACATTTACTATAAGTACAAAGCATAACATGTGTGTACTAATATTATAAATGCGAAAGTAAGTTTGAGTAAGACAGACAGGCGCCTTTCTGTCTGTCTGCTGATTGTGATGAATTTTTATATAGAGAAACTCGAGGGTCTAAGGATGAACATAGGCTACTTTTATCTCTCATTTTCATTGTTTTCGGGTCAAGCGGGTCGCTAGTGGTGTAATATATTAGTTTTTATTATTGTATCTTGTGCTTATGGCAACACTTTGTTTAATTCTGACTGTAAGCTCGATTGGTTGTTGGTCGACTTCCACTCGGGGGAATGATTAGTATTCAAAACATTTTCATTTCCCCGCTCCTGTACTTAAGATAAAAACACGGCGTTAAGATCCACCACTTAACACGCAAAATCTCAATTTTAAGCGGAAAGTGGAGAATGGAATGTTTTCACACTAAGTTCTCACTGTCTAAGTTGGCACCCTGCTATGCGGAGCATTTACATAATTTTTTTACAAACTATAATATATTTTAATTCTACAAAAACAGAGCCGTGGTAAGTACCAAAATAAACTAACAAACAACATTTCGTAGAACTAGACCAACGGGAAACAATTGCCGTATTTAAACCCTAAATTTTATATGCGAACCGTTTTGTACGAGTTTTGTGTTCAATAAAAATAATTTGAATAATAATTTTACTTAACTATATTTAAAAATATTTCAATAGTATTTTCATAGTTTCATGAAATTAAAATCGATTACTTGAAACGAAACAAAAAAGCATCAACGATTATAACAGAAAGTTTTAAATTAAAAAGCTCTTTATGTTAGTTCTATATTTTGACATTGACAGCTATAACGAGAAATTGTTAAATATTCGACAAAATTGTAATAGGATACTGTGGAAATATTACACCAGTTTCTTTATTTTGTAATTTTAAACATTACAAAATCTCTTTGAGCTGTTTCACAAATAAAAGAAATATTGAGATAATTCTTTCAATTATTACCGGTAATATTACCGTACCGTATAAAATATATTTTTAATAAATAAAGTAGTAGATAAGTGCGTAGTGGCATATAGATTCTCGTTTCTTAAATTATATGTATATATTCACGTTTTACGTTTTTTCCCGCTTAGCAGGGTGTTCACAAAGAACCTAGTGTCAAGATGTGTCCGTTCTCCATTTTCCGCCTAAAACTGTAACATTGCGTGTTAAATTGCGGAGCTCAACGCAGCGCCATGTCTTTGGTACCAGAACGGAGTAATGAAAGTATTTTAAATATAATCATTCCCATGAGTGGAAATCGAACCCACAACAGTTTCAGTCAGACGCTTTCCATTGTGCCACTCAATACTCAATACGTGTACATATAAGCTCAATACGCAGTATGAGCGCTAGGACTTCTGTCCTTTCTAGGTTGAACTTAAATAGGTATTTTCTGTCAACAATACAAAAAATCTAGAACTTAAAATAATTATCTTAAAAATATTTACCATAACATGACTACATAAGTTAATTTTCAAAAAGGCCACTGTTATTTTTACCAAATTAACAGCCAATTTCGTAAGCGAATCCCGGCGCCGTCATAAAAGTTGAAAAAGCTTGCAACTTTAAGTTTACGTCTCTACTCTTAATTAGGTAAAGACGGAGTTATATAAAAACTTTTCCGACAAATTAATTTACATTCTGACGTTTAAGGAACTCTAAATTCATTATAACAAGTGACACATAATTAATGTGATGAAGTATTTTCCGTAGTCATCGTGATTGAGGACTCTTATTTAACTATTTAAACATTATTCGATTCTTTGATAAATTCCATTATTATTTTTTAATTTAATATATAACTGTATATTAAAGTAAGCTTAAATAGTTTCAAGTTTCTGGTTCAGTTTTGTTTTAATTCTTTATTGCACTTAAAAAGACTACAACATTCTGAACTGAAACATTCAAACTTATTATGACTATGATATTTTAAACTATTATATTACACAAGATAATAGCAATATATCATCAGAGTCAATTTCGTAATATTTACGGTTTCCTTCCAGTTTTACATATCTAAATATTTGTACACCTATAATACACACATATTGTTCCGTTTAAATATTATTGAAACGTTCGAATAAATCGTAGCACAATGGGACAGCGTCTGACTGTAAGCGCGATTGTTGGGTTCGATTTCCGCTCCGAGAAATGGTTATATTTTAATTGTTTTAATTTCTCAGTACCTAAGACAATGCGCGGCATTGAGTCCGCCACTCAGCTCGCAATGTCTTAATTTCGGGTGGAAAGTGGAGAACAGAGTGGCTTGTCTCTACGTTTTCTCTGCCATAGCAATGCGATTTTGTGCTTTGCAAATGCACGCTATGCTAGCAAAAGCGTGAAGCTGCTAAAAACATATTTACTACATTTTATGTAATTTATAGTCATTATAAGTCAAACTTCGAACTTGCTAATTTAATAACGCTCTTGATTCTCTTCATTATGTACAGAAACTATAAGTTTAATTAAGTTAATACTATATCGAAGCTGAATTAAACACACTTGCCAAAATTTCGGATATGCATTGAATAAGTATTTATTTTGAATCAAAAAGATAATAGTATAAATTACTAATACATTTGTAACATTTCTTAATTCTTACCTGCGTAATAAAATTAAATCTTTTATTTAGTGTTTTATAGCAAAATTGAAAGCTATTCATGGAAATCAGTGACTCCATCATAGAACCCTAAAACAACCATGCATAACAATCACTGGCACTAGTATTGACATTTATTTTTATTTCTATAAGAATATAAAGAAGAATAAAAAAAAACTTATTTATGAATGTATATTTCAGAAAATACCATATGAAAAATGTACAAAATAATGAAAGTTCTATTATAATTGAATTTACTGTACACAATAATAATTAATTTTATCGTATTTGGAGCCTTTTATGTTTCACAAAAAGTATCAGGAGCTTGTCAAGTGATTCCAATTGTTATAGGTTTTCCCTATCAAGGTCGACCGTAATTGAAACCAACGGGAAGTTAGTGATATAATTACTTTTTTGTCTTTTCCCTAAGAGCATTAAAATCTACACTAGATATATAGATTTAATTTGGAACAAAAATCTAGCGTTTAATATAATATATGTATTCGATCGTCATTAATTGTAAATCGGGCGTAATAAAATAATAATGCAAATGTCAAAACTGACACAATTGCGGAAATATAATTTCAGTATCCATATATTTTAAATATAATGGTAAACTATGTATGTATAAGTTATCAAATATTTAGTTAACTACTTGATAATTTATAACATAATATTCAAAATCATTAATTAATTAAAAACCTGCAAAACAAATATATTATATTTTTTGAGATTCACGCTTTTTCCCGCATAACAGGTTAGTTAAGAAAAACCCTTACCCAGTTTTGATATTTGTACGTATACGCATAAATCTTGGAGTACTTTGTGGGATTTAGCTAAATCTTACAAAGGTAAGTACTATGCTGCTATCCAACCTGTTATCCTAAGGCGGCCTTGGTTTTATTCGTAAAGATTAACAGTACGGAGGATTATAACAACAATATGTCAATTGCGCCTTGGACATGCATACACGCCTGTACATCTGGCCAAGACCAGGATCAGGGACCACTGTACCAATGTCTTTCTCGTCCTAAGTTAAGTCGTCCTATTTATGATGTCCTTCCTCATAAAGTGCGCCGTCCCCTTAATGTCCATTGTTTGTCCTTTATGTATTTTTTATGTAAATATATTAGTTAACATAAAATTTAATTATAAACTAACCCCTGCGTTCATTATTATTCAATACAAACTTTGAATGTTTTGTATATATCAATTGTAAATATTTATTTTGTTACAAACGAAGGTCGCTGTATTGTTATTGGATCTCTTTTTAACATGCAATCAATCATAGTGTAACTTTATCTCTTATTATTACCGATCAATCTCATTCGTGTTTTCTCCATACAACATGACATTGGTTAAGTGACTTGTACTCTACTGGCACGTTCGAAGCGCCATAATTAAAAACTGAACTGATGACATTCGTAGGTTCTAGCTAATCTGCCTCAAATAGGTAAAGTAAAGTGTTGTATTTAGCCATGCATTGTCTGAAATTGGTGGGTAAGTAAAAGTGATTTCACTTTTACTCTCTGCCTACTTCACAAGAACTTAAAAATACTTAAAAGTATCATAAAAGAGAAAAATGTAACTTCGACGAACGAAGTATTATCTGAATCTGCTATTTTATGACTATATAGTGGCATTGGCACAGATTAAATAACAAGTGCTAGCAAAATATTTATGATATAAATGTTTTTATATATTGGCCTATGTCAACGTTTATAATACGAAAATTGAATAACTACCTTTGAAATAAAAAGATTCCACTCCGGACACGTATACGCTTAAAAACATTTCCTTAATATTTCCATATTGAATTTGTTAATAAAATTTTACATAGTGGCTATGCTATACCACTAAATGAAATGAATCTTACAATATTCAAATGTGTATTCACCTTCCATTTTAAAGCGCACTCGCCCTTCCTTTAACCTTCAGGATTCTTTTGTGAAACGTTAACTTTTCGGTCCAAAAAATTCGCCGGTAACGGCACAATAAAAGTGACGCTTTTACAAAAAGTCTGGCCTAGAACCGCCATTTTAATAAAAAAATTTTTTTTTTTAAATTGCGGTTTTTTTTAAACGCTAGGACGCTAACTGGAAAAGCCATTCCTAATAGATTTTTAAAACCATTTTTACTAAATTTCTTGCCATCTGATTTACTTCAAAGCTTGATTACTGGTAAGGATACAATTTTTTCATACTATTAGCCTGGTTGATATTCATAACCTAAAATTATGTTTTCTTTTTTTAATTAACTTTTTATTCACTTGCAATTCATGTATAATTTATTATAATCCATTACTTTTGTACGTTTCAGTTTAGGATTACGCGTGACAACCTTATCTATAATTTACATTGACACATTTGGTATTGAGAACAGTCATGTTCCAAATATTCATCCAAATCGACAAAATAATTACTCTTTATAATAAATTCATATGTTATTTATTTTTATTCATCTCATTGTGCACGCATATAACTCATCACCAAATCTCATGTATAATATGCATTCAAAGTTTTTGAAGCTCGTATACGCTCGTTGGTTATAATTAAAGCACAGTCAATGTGACGACGGAGTGGCAAGAAATGGAGCAATTTACACTTTAATTATGGAGGCCTACATCGCAATAAACCAAAAAAATAACTTACGTTAGTAACATCACCAAATTTTAATCTTGATATATTTTATTAGTTTACTATTTTACGTAGACATTCAACGTGAACGAACTGATGTTGAATGTCTGTAAAAATAACGAATTGAGTAAAGTAACTTACAACAAGGAAACCATCTGTTCACGAGTTGTTATCCTATTCGTTTTATCGATATATCCACAGGCTCTATTGGTACTTTGGATAAATGCATTTGTCTTAGTTAGACCCTTCTAGAAATTGGTTTGGTCGTAATCACCATATTTGGTGATTGAAAAATCCTTCACGAACTTCCTCTTGCTGACACAACTAATATTGCTCAAAATCAACAAAATCTCATTGTGTTCTCTTACTATTCTCATTTTATACAATACTAGCAGTCCGATCGCGGCACCATTCTCATGATCACTTATAGCTTTCCGTATTTTCAATGAAATACTTGGACAAACTATAAAAATGGGAGAAAATGGTAGCCAATGTTCATCTTAAGACCCTTAAATATATCTATACAAAATTTCATATCAACACACGGTTCAGCTGTTTATTACTTTCGCATTGTGACAAAATACCAATAATATTCCATATTTTATCATAACTGCACCTACATGAGTATACGAGTGAATACGACTAGATCAATTAGGTACGTATAATAATATTGTATTAATTTGTTTAAATTATGTATTTAAAAGAGCAGCTTCGAAACGCAGGTGGAATATGCCTAAACGACACGGTACTTTGGGCAGAATCTCACTCGGGATATGAAATGAAATATAAAAGCGAGTTGGCACAATAATATATCACTCAAGATGACATCTTGGAAACGAACAATAACTTGAAAACAGCTAGATTCCCTTTGTAATACGTGCCTTCTGACTATTGATACATCTATCGATTTTTACGCTTTTGAATAAATAGTTTTAATTTATTATTTTTAAAGGATATCGTAAAAAATAACAATAATCTACATCTATATAATAGAAGTTCCTAAATAAACTTAATAGATACGTCGATCTGATCTAATGCGGACGCAACACTGCGAATCAGTAGATACCCTCGTCTGTATGGCTCTGTTTTTGACAGCGGGCTTATAATTAAATTATCTATACATCACTGTAAATGCCCATTAATTTATGAGGACCAAAACACTTGTTGCTTAAATTTTAATATGATTAATCACTTTGCAGTGTTTATTTTGTTTAAGAATTTCTATTTCTACAGTTATTTCTTTTTCAATGTAAACATTGATTTTTCATTATTTTCATCACCATATATAAAATCAACATATTTTTATTAAAATATAACTTTTCAAAAGCCTGACTCATATCTACATATTTTGAATATGAGCAATTCCTCGTGTGGAATTTATAAATTCAGTGACACGACACGAATCATGAACTGAATAGATTTTAAATTTCAACAAGTGAACGTCATACACGCTGCATACAATTTTTTTAATGTTTCATATACATTTGTATGATTAAATTGTTTTGTTTTGTGAAACAATAAGGAAGGCTAATGTGGCGGCTAAATACATAAATTTAAGATGGCACAACAATATAAAGACTTTGCTAGCTTTTAATAAGCGTTATCACAAGTAAAACATTTTTGGAAAACGTATAAAAATTGTAACGCAGCGCGCCCCTTGGTGCGGTTTCAAATCCCGCTGTGTTTCAATTTTTTTTTACATTTGCTAAGTGTGTTAATGACACTTGAAATAATGTTAAAATCTTATTGTAATAAAAACTCTTTATTGGAGCGTAAGAAAATAACACTAAAAACAGTTCGATAATAACTACTCTAGTTTAAAACTGTGTTGTAGTCATTAACGCCTACCTCCAGAAATTATTGAACAAATCCCAAAATATTACTAAATACTAATCTTATCCATCCTAAATACTAATCTTGCATAGAAATGTTTTATTTATATGATTAAAAACACATATCAAAATAAAAAATAAGATAATCATGCAAATTATTCATATTGTTTCAAAAAAATACATAATAAATATATAATTAATTATGTTTCAAATTAAAAAAGTTGATAATAAAAAAAAATAACCATACCCACAAAATCCGTAACTCAACCCAAAATATCATTCCCAGATATCAAATCCGTGTCATCCTGTAAAGGTGGCAATATAGATACATATATAGATAACTTAACTAAGCCAATGAGAAAAATACACAAATTAACACCTAACAAAATAATTCAAATTAACACCTAACAAAATAATTCAAACGCATTTTAGAACATATTTAATTATATTATTACCTCGCAGTTTAATTGGTGTGTAATGAAACCGTCTCATCATCCTACGCTTACATATGCTATTATAGATCGCTACGTACGACGCATATACTTACTTGTATTTGATTTATAATTTTCATTGTAAAAAATACTAGGAGAGCAGAATATATAAGGAGATGAAAAAATTAAAACGTGTCTGTCTCATTTTTTCCAGTAAATTTAAATTAGATTATAGCTTATCGTTGTCTTTTTTCAAAGGGAAAACATCTTACAAAATTGAAATTTGAATTGCTTCCATCATATAGTTATTGCATCATACATATCCCAATAACACACTGAAAATTCAGATGTAAAATAATGACTTCTTAATAGAAAAAAACAAACAAAAGAAATTTTTAATTTCAACCTGCTTTGTTTTATTGGACGCTATACAAAGTACATTTTACACCTTTTCGTACGTGATCTTGAAACGGTGAATATTTTTCGTAATTCCGTATTTAAATTATTTCAATAATCCCAGTAAGCACGCGCCACTCATCTATTAAAATTTATTTTACTTTCATTTATTCCTATTACATATGAGCCTCGACAAAATGGAAATATAAATTTTTTAGATCAGCTGAGTCGCGAAATGAAACATAATTATATCGGCTTTTTTCACGCCTAGATAAATATGTATCAGATACAAAATCATAAGTTAAGAAAGCATTTGGTAGCAAAGTAGTATCCATTTTTTTTAACATATTTTGCCATTTTCTGTTATAGCTACTTTTATGAATTGACTTTTTGATCTTACCTTTTTTCGAGTCAAAGACTACTCGAAATTAACTGGGTGAGAGTACTACGAATGAGTGGAATCTGATCTATAAGACATATTTAGTAAGACCGGCTTTGCTAATATAGGTACATACATATACCTGATAAACACAGGCTTCTGCCGTCTAATTGTGTTATTGGTAAGCGCTGTTTAAGCCAAATTATCTTTGTTCAATTATATTAACACCACTAAACTATAACTAATACAATCTACAAATACATATAAGGTACGTGCAACATTCTACAGATTTCGAAGTTCTCTATAGATTTTGAAGTTCAAAGTTATCGGTTTCCGAAACAAATTTAAGTTATTATATTTCAAATTCGGTTTCTTACACAGCAAATTCAATCAGCCTTCAAATTCAAATTTATCTTATTTAATCTTTTTAATTTTAACAAATCTATGATTTTAACTATTCACTTTTCATGAATTATATATTGTTTCATTGCTGAGTTTGTTTCTATGGCAATTGGTTGTATTCGCAGAAACAATTTCAGTATACTTTAAAATATAAATACTATATATTATTATTTAGTTTTCGCACTCCGCTATTATATTTGTGATTACAGAGAGAACGAAATAATGTGTGTCTTAATAACACATACATCGCTCCATTCTCACTGAGATCATGTGTATTAAGTGACAGATTAATACACCGTATTTAAATAAAATAAGCAATACTCAAAAAACACTAAAATGTCATATAAAGAGTTGTACTTAGTAGGTGTTGAACCTGCGCTCCTCGAAGCACAAGCATTTGGGTCAATTCCAGTAGAAATACATACTGCGACCAACGGCGTAAGTAAGTAAGTATAACTTAAATTGTTGCGTAGTTAGTAATATTAATTTACATTAAAAACAAAAATAACAGTGCCTATAACATAAACTAAATTAACCCAATATAATATTACCTAACTACTAAAGCCAGTACTTACTTTAAATTAACATCCTCCAGAATTTGATTTGGCAGCAAATCAAGTATCTGCGAGACATTAAGCTTATCCCAGGACAGATCATGTCCTAAGACCTGCTGGGTACAGTTTATAAAGCTTTGAATCTCCTTCTCCGAGTCCATTGCAGCAATAACACACTACACACACGCTTTAAAATAATTCACGATTTACACTGATCAAATTATACGAAAGCTTAGTAATAGAGGAAGTTGTTCGCTTTTGTAAACAGTCCATTTTCAATATTAATTGACACTTGTACAAATGAGTTATCATAAATTCTAGCTTGTTTGACTAAAATTGAACACTGGTTTATAAATCTATATGTGTAGAATATATACCCGTAGAATTAATTAAACATACAATCAAAATCTTATTAATTATATAGTTATATATCGAATATACGAATAATCTGACTTTTCTAATGAAACTTTAATTTGATACCCGTACGTTGTTTGGTCACAGTCATTTTTCCTAGGTAGGCAGAGAGAACTAAGCATCAAGACACTCCAATAGACACTAATCTAAGACATTGTATGTTAAGTGGCGGAGTCTTCTCACCAGGAGCGGAAAAATTTAAATTATTTAAATACGATCGTTTCCCTAAGTGAGAATCCCAATTTCTTTTTTATTTATTTTAGAATAAATCACAAATGTCCATGTTTTGCGGTATTTGAACGTCGCAACTCAAGTCTTTCATCGATCAGATTCATCATCTTTTGATATATTACTATTCTATATTAATTTGTTTCAATCTAATAAATCTATTTTTTTAAAAACGAACAATATTTTACTTTATTCCGCTATATCTACTTCAAGTTGCCTGCATTTGTTACTATCGTTAGTTTGTAAACCAGAATTTCTGACTAATTACAAATCAATACTTCAGCATATACTTGATGACAGTAGAAAGTTTTAAGTAGAAGTCCACTTTGGGAACATTTAAAATCGCTTAACGTATAGAAGTGTTAGTACACAAATGGACGTAAAACGAATGAAAGCTTGACAAATGTTTGTATTAGAAACTTTTGTCCTTATGTCTTTATATACGATTAACATGTTTTATAAAACAGCGCTAACAATAATTATACCAGTTAAACTTAAAGTTTTATTTACCTATATAGTTAACTTTTAATTTTTTTTAATATTAATCAATCACTATTGGTATTAAAATACCAATACTCTTAATTTTGCAATTCGATTGACGTAATTTGACATTATGCAAAGCTTTAATTTCACGTTTTGTTTATTTTTATACGACAATTATCGCTGACTCTACTAATACATATTTAGACAAACGTATAAAAATGAATGAATGAAATGAATTGAACGCAGCGGGATTTGAACCAGCACCTCTTGAAAACCGTTCTTGAACGGTTTTTAAATTTCCTTAGTGTGCGAATAACACTTTAAAAAAAAACGTAAAAAGAATCTACTAATGTTTAATATATAACCACCAAAGAAATATATATATATATATATAAAAATATTTTTCATAATCGACATCATTTCTTCTATTTCACTAGATCTATTTCAAATGAGCTCTAACCTTCTGGAGCTCTGTTATAAAAATGACTTCGCGATCCTTTCCACCTATCACAATGAAAAATGTATAAATGGAGTCCAATATAGCCGTACTTTGTGCGATTGAAGAGGTGATTATGGCGATTTCAGATTAATTTTATACGGTAGACGTACTCCTAATAAATGACAAGTTGTTACCTATCTAAGCTTTGTAAGAATTTGCAAAATAAGATATTTTAATCTTGCACTGTTAATAAAACTCAAATGATTCTAAAGAATTGACGATAGTTAGATTATAGCTACGGTTCTTTATACTTTATACATAACTAACGCGTTCTCACTTAAATCACAAACTTTGCTTAGATTTAAAAGTCAATAGTTTGTAATATTTTTTGTTTATCAACCAATTGAAATAGAATAAACCCTGAATGTTAAGGAAAGTTTACTATAATACAATAATAAAATTGCATTTAAATCGGTTGTGCCGTTGCTGAGATTAGCGTGCACAAATAAACAGACAAACCGATAAACAGAAAATAAAATTAAAAACCATTGTTTTGGGTTCTATTATATTGATAAATGTACGTGTATTAATATTATTTTTTTTTCATATATCTTCTATGTACATACAGCGGTCAGTTACATTTTTATTATATGTATAGAAGATATTGTACCATTAAGCATCTCTTTAACTAAATAACAAAGCGTTGTTCTCTGAAATGTCAATAGTTCGTGGCAATTCTACTAAGTATTGACGTTTTCTATCAATTAAAAAATATCTGTTTTAATATGCATTCTCGTTTTCAGCAAACTGTAACTTTATAATTAAATTTTCATATTAAATAGATATAGTGATTATTTAAATTTTATTATGTTGGTGCAAAAATGTTGTATGTTCTGATATAACAAAAACTACTTCATACAATTTTTCCATTAAAACACTTATAATTATATATTATTTACATCTTTTCACGTTATTACAATAATTGCCGACTTCATTTTCGAGCGGTTCAAGTTTTACTAGCCATACAGATTTTGCGCCGCTCCGATTAAGATAGAACACGCCGTTGGAATCTGAATACTACACACTGTGTGTAAGCTGTAAAACGTATAAGATGCTTTCATATTAAAAATAATATATATATTATATACTCAAATATACGTAATAAATAAGTAGACTAAACTGAAAAATGCGATTTATTATTAAAATTACAATATGAAAGAACGTATGTTGTTATAAAATGTCAATTATATTCTAAAAATAATTGGTATTATTATTGACGAATAAATAATAATACCAATTATTTTCTCTATTATTTTAAATTCGAACTTCAACTATCTTAATTTCCGAACAATCATGTAATTTAATGTAATTATTCCAAATTATAACACTTATATATAATACTAAGGGATATATGAGTATATGTACTTATAAAATTTTATAAATGATAACACGCCTTGGGAATGAAATACTCGCTCTAGTATATTTCAAAGGTAATATTGTCACGAATAAATCTGTAAACTATTGTATTGAAAAAAAAAATGGCATTAACTTTAGTGAACCGGTGATAAATAGTTTGACGTTCAAAAAATGAAGCATTCTTATTTTGAATAAAAATATTTGACTTTGACTTTGTAATGTTATTCATATTATATCATGAAATATCGTTTGCAATCTTTGTATTAATAATTACGAAACGAAACAAGCCCTAAAAAGAAAATTGCGCACACATTCATACACGCGTAAACGTAAATAAATTATGATTATTACGTAAAAATCCTAAATTCGTTATTTAACTTTTCACATTACATTTATAACCTGTTTATTGCATCGCGTACACAAAAGCTTTTTATATAGAATAATAAAATGTATATATGATATTAACCGGAGTAGATAGTCAAACCGTAACGCATTTCTACTATTTAACAATCTACACAATATAAAATTAGTATAAATATTTTTTATATTAATAATTTTTGTATTGGGCTCTAACCGTAACGTATTGAGGCAAATTTTGATATCAAAAGGTATGTGCTATAATGAAGCCCTATAAAAAATATATTAATCAAAGTAAATCTGTGGTGATTGTGTGAACGAACAAAAAGAATACTGCTTTGAGTTCGTTTTTGCTATTTTAAATGAATTAAAGGAATACACTTAATTATTTATTATATTAAGCCTGGAATCAAAAAAAGCCCTTATTACATATATCATCCATGTATGTATGTAAGATATATCTAAATTTATATTTTACTGAGACGTTATACTTCTTAAATCTAGTCTTGCTGTTAATGTTGCATCGTCTTAAAACTTGTTACGAAAATATAGTTGTTAGAGTAAAAGTAAAGTATATTATGTAAGTGACTTTAAAAATATATTTTGACATTTTTATTCTTAATAACTGAGAAAAAAAAATTTAATTGTGTATTTATTTGTATATATACACTATTGTGTAATAAAATATTTTAAATACTCAAACATAAATAATTATATATAAGTAGGCAAAATTGAAAAACTCAATTGTCTTTACGGTCAGTCAACCGTGTAATGTAATGCAATTTATAATTAAAATTACATTATAATAATATGAAAGGACATATGTTATTATAAAATGTCAATTATATTTTAATAATAATAGGTATTTTAATTTATTCGTCCTCTATTATTTAATATTCGAACTTCAACTATCTTATAAAATGTTATTCATATTTTATAAATAACTATTATTATACATTTGTACTATAAATACTTTGTACATATCCTAGGTATCCATATTACGTACGTAAGCTAAGCGTCTGTAGGTTCTTCGTAATATTCCGCATATTAACTCCCTTATATAAACTTTTTTTTATTATCTCTACATTGTAATAGGCGCCTTTTTATTAATTTTAACTACCTAATAGGTTGGTAAACTTAGATTGGTATATCCTATATGTCCTTATTAATAGTGCTAAAACAGTAACATTTTTTTAAATTAATTTTTAAAATTGTAAATTGGTCGTTTTTTTAAACTAATATTTAAAATACTTATTAATACCAAATAAGTTTGTAATCACCTCATCTATAAATATAAATTAATAAATATATTTTCTATTCAATTCTATTACGTTTATAAAGAAATAAAAATAAAAAACTTTATAAATAATTAATGAATTTGAAAACTACAATTTTTTTTAAATTATATAAATATTTAAACTCTATATTTCAGAATTAAATAACACCACATAACGCACTACAGTAGAACTTTCAGGAAAAGCCGCGCTTTTTAAAATTATATATTATTGATGAAACTTTCTCTAACATAATAAAATATTTTGAATTTTATATTAAATACAGCACCGATTACATGTTTTAATATATTGCAATATTTTCACTTTAAAAACGAATATAATAAAATTTGACATACGCGCGTCCTCACTACAACGCGAACCGAACTCTACTGAACTTCGAACTTGGGAAATCGCATCACTAATAACCTTATTGCGAGATTAATCTCCTCGGAGGATCAAAGATGATTACGAACTCGTTGCATTCTAAGTTAGGAAATCATTATTAGTTTTCTTTATGTCCGTTTAACCGAAACGACATAACCACAATTATTTAATGTTACGACGCCATTATTATTTTTCTTTGATGTTCCAAATGAAATTCGATATTTTATCGAGGTCAAAATTAATCATTCTATTTTTGTACTTACAGAGATGTAATGTAATATTTTTTTTTTTGGAAATTTTTAAACTATATGATAAATATATTGATGCTATAATAATAAATCTGGCATATAACATTTTTGTGATAGAGTTATTACATAGAGTGGTAGAAGACGAAATTAGAACTTCAATTGACCTACCATCCCGATTACATGTATGATTCAGAGAGCGAAAGAAGCGACTAAAATGTTGTGATCGCTAGCAGCGCCAAATGCCTACGGTTAAGGCTTTTTTCTGTCTTTGTTCACTTTGTCGGCTCGCAAAGAATGTGTGAAAATAAAAAAATATACTAAATCGCTTTACCAAAACAAATATATAATATCGGGTGGGGGGGGTTACTTAGATCAAAAATGAACAAAACATTTAATAATTTTGAAAAATATATTTCTACAAAACGTATAAAAATTTTATCACACCGGGATTCGAAGCCGCACCTCTTGGACAAAAAAACGCATAAGAATTTTGACGTAGCCGAATGTAGAACGCATAGCTTAGCGATCAGAACGCTTGGACGGTTTCCAAGAGGCACGGGTTCGAATACCGCAGCCTTCAATGTGTTTTACGTTATCAAAGAAAAAAAATAACATTTTAAAACATATAAAAAATATTTAATTATTTTAGGTTCTATCCATTTCACTTTTCACAAATTATTTTGCAAGCTGCAAATAAACAATTTACAATTATAATTTAATAGTTAAACGGTGCTATTACTAAAACCTTTCAGAATAGGTTTCGGTCTGGTTGACATTTCCCATTAAGCGCTCATTTTAATATAAATTTCTATGTTTAACTGAAGTAGCCAATAGTCTAATTTCAACAAGGCTATATATAGTCTGAAAATATACTTAAATCTTTGCTCGCTATAATCTTACTTTCATAAGCGCAGTCACGAGCCATCCTTTCAATGATCACATACACATTATTATTAAATTGAGTACAAGAAGTCTTATAATATTTTAAGAATTTACGAAACCATAATAGTTTTGTACAATACATCTTTAATATAAAGAAAAGTACAAAATTTAATAACGAAAGCGGTAAGCGAAAGGGTTCCTTACCCAATGTATCTATCTACCTCGGCAGTTTTAACGGATAGGTAAAAATATATGCATATTAAAATATGCAAAAATATAAATATTTATATTGCTATTTACTTATTTCAGCCAGCTTTTGTATCTTGTCAAAGGCGCATAACTTTAGTGTCCAAGAACGTTCTTCAACTTAAGGGCTAAAAATCAATTTAAAAATATTCTTAAACATATTTTCTCTATGTTAATTTAAAAAGTCGTCGTGGCACAATGTCACAGCGTCTGACTGTAGTCAGTCAGTCAGGTGAGAAATTATTATATTTAAATTACTTTCAATTCTCCGCTAAGGTGACAAGAGGAAGCACGACATTGAGCTCCACCATTCAACACGCAATATCTCAATTTCCGGCGGAAGGCAATGAACGGAGGCTCTCTCTGCCTATCCTATAACGCGAAAAAGCGTAAAGCTAAAAAATATATATAATAATTAAGACAAGGTAACTGTGGAGACTGACAACATACTTACCAGAAAGCCAAATTTCAGCCGAGCATTATCTGTCAGTCACTCAGTTACAAACGGGAGAGTTATATAAAGTACATAATGATAATTATATAAAGTGCATCATCTAATAGAGGTGGCGTATTTGTAGTTATTGCCTAATTAAACGCAATATATAAATATAATATAATGAATTCATAAAAATTCATTTACATTTAGAGCTAAAATACTAATACAAATAAAAATAAACCTTCACTGAAATTTGTTATTATTATAATTGCTGTAAATAAGTTATAAGTTTTATCAAACTTCAACGCATTATGTATCAAACATGAATAAACTAATTGAGTATATAAGAAGCGGGTGACCTAAATCTGACTGTCATTATTTATTGAATAACAACATGCAAGGCAAACAAATTTTCCACTATTACCTTTTATTATCTATCAGCATAAGCCATAAGTATTTATTAAAAATTGATATTGAGTTATACAAGCCATAAAAGCCATCAATTTCATTCAAAATTTATATGTCGAATCAGAACGTGATTATAGTGGGTTCGAATCTATCTAGGGGATCCTAATATTAAGTGCTTAGACAAAGTAGAAACAATGTGCAATATATCTGTTTGTTTGGAGATAACTTATATTAATCTACGAAACGCTTTTTAAATATAAGAAACTTCATTATATTATTCTATAATGTACTATATAGTAACAGAAGAGTAGCTTGCGCACATTTCCGCTATCACATTACTTGAAATAAACCTTCGAAATATTATATATCTTATTGATACGTTAAAATGTCACTGATAATAAAAGAGTCTACCTCCAAGAAAATATCTCTCTATTATGAAATTCCTTTGTATTGCGTACCATACATACATATACTTTATAACTTATCAATACTTAATAGCTTTGAAAGGCTCTGTTATATATGTTACTGGAAAAGGCCCGACTACGATAAAATCCTAAAAATATCCGGCATTTCTTAATATTTACCAACGGTAATGGTAAAAGTCCGAAATGTACTTTGATAATTAAATGAGTAATCATTTTAAATGTGCACTTCGGTAAACCATAGGTTTTACATATGTAATACTTAGAAGAAACACATGGCACTAGTAGGTTTAACATTTTTAATAAAGTATTTAGTTTCTCTTGGACAGTTTTAAGATTTATAACAGTAACATAATAATTTACCATTAACACCTTTTTCTTCAGCTTCACAATTTTTCCCGCATAGGATAGTTAGAGAGATCCTTGTGTCAAAACACTCCGTTCTGGAGAACGGAGTGTGGACTTTCCGCCTGAAATCGGAACTCAACACTGTGCTTTGTCTTAGGTACCAACGCGGAGAAATGAAAATATTTTATATTTATTCATTCCCACAAGTGGGAATGAACCCATAACCTGCGTTCGCAGTCAGACATTGTTCCACTGTGCCTCAAGATGCTTATCTGCACGATAGCCTCATTAACTCATTGACACCTTACAGTTTATGAATACTAAATATGCGATAAGACCTTACGTTAATTTATCGATTTCAGTGTAAGTAATTCGCCGATTACGACGTAATAATGTTTATAAGGAGTATATTTAATACACTTATACACTTACACATTACACTTATACATTACACATATACACTTATACATATATCAATAAGCTACAACCAATAATTACAGCAATAAATTTATTTATCGCGATTTCTGCTAACATATATTTTTTTTGTTCTCATAAAATATTTACGATTAATTATACCTACACGTGAATGAAAAGCTTCAAACTTTCTTTTCTTTTTTTAGGAAAATTATGCAGAGACAGGAGCGTGAAACTGGGCTCAGTTGAGTGGATTGATCGTACTGATCTTTAGTATGCAAATAACTAACATGACGTGCCTACGGCCTACAACCACACCCAAAGGTAACATTTAATTTTAATTAGCATAAGGTGAATATATTAAATATATATTATATTAATTCAATGTCAATTAAGCGCTTGTGCTTTTATCTAAGTTCAGAGACACAACTTCTAAAAATTTCTATAAAAAAAATATTCTCACGTAGGAATGTGGAACCAATCACTAATCGGGTTTTAACTGCACCAGCGTTGACTCTGATGGTTTTTTTTAATGTTTTAAACCCCGTCTTTTATGAGGTTAAGCTTAACACTGATTGTACTAATGTAAGTTAATAAACCCAATATTATTATTTATTAGAATAACTTAAAAACACATTACTGTAAAATAATTTAGTCAACACATTAAAACTTTTAGGGTAAGCTTCAGGTCGAATATATTTAGTTATAACGTAGATGACGGTAACAGGTATGGTAAATTGTGAAGAGGCAATGTGAAATATATGTAATAAAAATATATAATGTTATATTCATGTCGGCGCTGTGTAAAGGCAACGTTCGTGGGTTCGATCTCCAATCGGGGAAGTTATCATATATAATTCAATTAACTTTATGCACGATAAAGTGTCAATATTTTACAATACACTTTTAATATACATATTACAATATTTTTTACATTTTAATGTGTTAATCACACACTTAGGAAATTGAAAAGCATATTTCTTTTGGAAACCGTCGTATAGCTTAGCTATCAGTGTGCGTAACGTTATTTAAATATGCATTTTAATTTTTTATAAAGTTTGATCATTCTTCACTTTACTTTACATTCTACGTTTTTATAAGTCACAAGATATCGCAAATCCAGTTGATATAACAGATTGGCTTGAACGATCAAATAAGCGTTCCTTAATATCTTACTTTATGGACGTAATAAAATGCCGATAGCTAGTACCTACATCAGGTCGTAGCGTTAGCATCAAGAAAATTCTATTTCACCTCTCTAATTTGTGCCGAATACGAATTTCGTATTGTAAAATAAGTGCCTACACTGACATAAAAGTAATTTTTTACTAGCTACCTAGCAGGAGTGTTTGTTATATTACTATTACTTATATACATAAATGATATTTTAAGTGGAAGGACTCGACGTCGCACTTTCTCTAAACAGACTGAAGAACGTGTGTTGTCTTACACTTTACAAATTATTCAACTTTAACAGATGAAAATAACATAACAATTATAACGGAATTTTCGTTGCTTTCTATAAAAAGACCAATGATAAAAGAAAAATAAATAAAATGACAAAGCCACGCCTATAGAAAAAAGTACCCTACTCGTACACAAGGTATTCATCATTTTGAATTTCAACGTAAACAAAATTTTATATAAATGTGTCTTAATCATTACCAATATTTTATCAACATTTTAATTATTATCAGTATATTCGAAAAGCCAAAACTAAAGTTATTATATTCTATTCGAATATTTAATTTGGTTATTGAATTAAAGAAAATAAATTAATCGTTGAAAATATCATGGTTTAATGTATAGCAGCTTAAAAAAATTCTAAATTATCCAAAGCTTGCAATTAGCAAATATGAAAATATGCTGTGCCCGCGTCTTGTAGGCGTGGTATTCCAAGATAAAAGCAACTCCTTATTAAATCAGCTATCTGCCAGTGAAAATCCTGTTAAAATTAATCTAGCCGTTACAGAGATTAACCGTAACAAACGGGAAGATGGACTAAAATTGTAAAAAATGTTATTTTGTATATACTGTGTATACTATACATTTAGTAAAAAGCTGTTATTTAATATTACAAACAGCCACTCCAATTTTATTTATTTATATAGATGTTTCCAAGCTCAACATAAGTCAAGCGTTTTCGTGCAATGGAACCCTTTGATGATCATATGTACAATTGAATATTTTTTGTAGCTGCGACAATCTCCCAGGTTATTCTGAGAATAGTAACGCGATACGGAAGCATAAAGGAAATGATAAAACAGCGGCTGTAAATAAAGACCCTAGATAGAGATGAATGAGACCAATTCATCTTCACCCACTTCTTTCTGAGCAACAAGATGGACATTATAATAAAGGTTTCATTTAGGTACTGCTTTCAGTATAAATTACACGCCAGATTTTTATGTAGTTAGTTCGAGATCGTGCATCATAAACCAAGGCCAATTAAATATTCATTTAAATAACAATTCTTATTAGTTTTTATACATTCCGAGATTATGAAAGCCAAAATTAATAAGCGCAATTGTAGTATACTTGATTCTACAAGCGATGGTTATCGGTTCCCGTTCTTCTGGTCTTTTTAAGGTATACTAAGCACTGAGCCAGTGGCATATGCATAATTTTTGTATGGATATGGTAGCAAGGTGCATAATTTTATATGGTATGATATGAAGAACTTCCTCGAGGTTTTCACTGCTCATCCTACAAAGTAAAAGGATGTGGAAATGCGGATGATGCTTACAAAAAATAATCTTATATCACTTTAATTTACTTAAGGCACACAAGCGTTTTCTAAATTTGCTTAATTTCGAAACATCCGTATCGCTTTTTAAAGACTTAAGCCGTTCGACGATCGGTTTAGCTAAGAATGATACAAAATATTTTATAGAAAATAGAGGCTATGCTAAATATTTATCAACACGAGTTTTTGTTTTTATTTTGCTGAAATTCTTAAATATTGAAATAGTTCTCATTTATTTACGACAAATTTATAAAAAAAGAAAAATGTACAATATAATTCCGAACTTTGTACTTGTAAGGTATTTTAAAGATGTAAAACTTTTGTTTTAATTGTAGACTTAAAGTTCGAAAACATATAATTCATAGTCGTAGTGTAAAGTTTTCAAGTAAATTTAATATTTCATAAACAAATTGTTAAACAGATTACTTTATAGACTTAAGGCATTCTTAATATCACATTTAGTTAGGTTAGTGGCAAAGGCACTTTCCGGAATTTTGTATAATTTATGAAGGTTCTAGTAATACAATAACCTTTCGATACGATTTACATTGAATATATTTTATAAAAAATATACATCTTTCTTTATTACTTATTATTTTGCCTATTCGCGGAAAAATATGTAATTTACAAAATGAATTATTTAAAAACAGTAGTTTCACGCTTGTTCCCAGACAGCAGGGTAGTCTAGTATCAAAATATAAAATACTGGTCAGAGTGATTTGCTTTACTTTAATAAGCCTAAATCAGTTACACCGATTTGAATGAATTATTATTAAGCCGGGCGAAACATACGATACAATTGATTCTAAACAAGAGACATGGAAGCCAAACTATTGGATTAAGCAATAGTTCTTCAGTATGGTGGGCTGTTTACGAGGCCATAGCAATGGTTGTTCAGCACAGTAGGCTGTTTTCGTTGACAAAAAAAAATGAACTATGAGCAACTAATAATATTTTTTAGTCTAATAATCACTTATTTCACACAGACTACACTCTTTATTTTAAGATACAAGATGGTAAGATGAAAGTAGTTATTGACGTTACTGACTATATTGCTTGATGAAGACAATAGTCTTCTGCGTGGTTTTTTTTTAACAAATTGACAGTTTAGACGGTAAGATCGTGACAATAAAGTGGGTAGGACTCGGACAAAAGATCACTCTGGACCCTTATCATCTGCAATATGCTAGTTTAATAATTGCTTAAAAATAATATAAACGAAACTTATATATGTGACTAACTTCGTTTTTTAATATACCGGCGGAGGTATCCAAGTGACTAAAGCTAGGATCAGGACTGCTAAGGGTACAGGTAAATGTTTATTTAAATCTGAATATTTTAATGGCTATCACGTCGCAGTGGGACGGTGGCAGAGTTAGTAAACGGGATCGATTTTAGCCGGTAGACAAATTGCGGCGATAAATTCCGCAACTCAACACACAATGTCTCGATTTCGGGCGGAAAGTGGAGAACGGATTATCGTGACACTAGTTTTTTTCTTCTGCTATGCGGGGAAAAAGCATGAAGCTATATTGGTAATCTAAGGGAATTCAAAATAATCTATAATCTGTTAATATAACTAAGTGCGTACTATATAGTAGGTTCAGTTTAGCAGTTTCCTAAATAATTTAGAAAAAAATGGTCTAGACTCCCGGTGTCTGTAATATTAATCTAACAATGAAATAAAACAATTTTAATTTCATAATCTCAAACGAAACGAACTCCCTATTATTTTACTAATTAAATATACACATAGATATTAAATATATAGGTATATTTTATTAGTACAACACGGCACTAGTATTATACGGCAGCCACTTATGTGTTCCGTATACCAACAAGAAGTTTATTGTTTACGCTGTTAAGTTTTAATACCTTTCAAATGTACGGTATACAATTAGCAAGTATCTGATACAAGAGCTCATTTGCTAAGATTGTTAACAGTTTCAAAATAACTTAATTTATATTTAGCTTTTGTTGACTTCTTGATACTTAGACAAGTATAAAATGGATAGTTAAATGTTGATGATATAAAGGAAAGCTAATATTATTCAAAGGTATACAATGTATATGTATACTATACATGGTTCATACAATTATAATTTTTTATATATTTCATCCGTGTATATTTTAGTGGCACAAACTATCCTACTGCGGCTCATTGATAGTTGGTCCGACTCGGTGGAAATTGAATGTTGTGCACATTAGAGAAAATAGGTCTCTTTCACTCGCGCGAAAACTGTTTCCAAGAGGCGGACGAGCTGACGTTAGTTGGTTTCGTTGTGGAGTTTCTTCGTTACAATGGCGCATCGTAATAACCAAGATTCCACATCAAATGTCCCCACCAGCAAAATTCCAATTTTGGAAAATATAATAATCGACCCGGCAAATTGATATCAAAGTATTTTTAACGACGACAGTGAAAGTGATAAAGAAATTTCAAAAACATATCTTTTAGTGTCACAAAAAAATATTTATAAATGTCCTGGATCTAGAAATTATATTTAAGTCATCCTCAGTTCATGCAGATATGAAATCTGTCTCCATCTGTACTAAATCATGTAAAAAACTAAATAACCATACTAAATAACAATAAAAAAATAATAATTTACGTGATTTCAATGAAGATCATCCGACTTCTTGCACTTCCCTGATGACTGCGTAATGCTTCTTTTTTGATTATTACGTTGTACAATTCGGAGTTCGCTATCTTTTTTAGCAGTTCACTGGTTTATTTGTTTTTTTTATAAAGTTATCCTAATATTTTAATCCTTAAAATCCGATTATTGTCGTGGTTCCGCTCATGTCGTAGCATAGTTCAGCGTGTAATAGTCAAGGGTCTCACTGTGGATCCGTTCATTGCTTCGTTGGGTGTACCTCACAGATTACACCTAGAACTTATTCTTTTTTCTCTATTCATTATTTTTCACACGTTATGAATTATGTGGTTAATTCAAATTCATAACGTGTGAAAAAAAAATTGTTCCATGTTTATTGATGACCTCAAGTTCTACCGTACCACATAATATGCAATCCTTATCGACCTTAATTCTATTAAAAAATAGTCCTCCAGAAACATAATAATTTTAAATGCATCCAAATGTTCATATATAAAATATACCCGAACAAAGTTATCAAAATATTTCATAAATAACCAAAGACTGCGAGGTGTCTCAGTCATTAGAGATCTTGGCATTTTTACCGACGGTAAGCTCACATTCCCGGAGTGAAAAATAAGTTGTAATAAGAGTATAAGAATTTCGACGTAGCCTCATGTAGACTTAGCTCGCTGCGTTCAATTTAATACGTGTTCTAAAAATGTTTTTCACAAAAGCTATTTCCTAAGTGTGTGAATAACTTTACCTAAAATGAGTTTCACATTTTTTTTAATATTTAATAAACTAGCGACCGTACGACCCAACTAGTAAATAAATTCCTGAAAAATCGAAAAAAAGTGGGAGAAAAAAGTCTGTGATTATCCCTAGAGAGTTACGCTGCATTCAGTTAATTACATTTTTCAGCAATTTAGTTATTGTATCTCTTATGGTTTTTTATATTCATTTCAAATTATATTTTGTCTTTTTATTATCCTACAAGGTGTGCCCACAACTTCATCCTCGTGAAATCCTAAAAAGATGTAGATGTAGCCTAAGTTACTCTTTATTACATTAGTCCCATCCAAATCAGTTAAGCCATTCCAGAGATTAGTCGGAACAAACAGACAGACAGACAAAAGTTGTAAAAAAAAATACTTATATATATGCACTTAGTAAAAAGCGGTTATTTTCATATTACAAACAGACACTACAATTTCAACTTGTATAGATTAGTAAAGACCTTAAAAGTAATAAAGTAAATTATAAGTAAAATTAGTTCACGTTCTTAAGTAAGTAGGTTCATTATTGAATTTTTTTTTTATCAGAACATATTAGAACATATTAGTCTCTCATTTTTTTAGTTATTTCAGGTGTTTTATTGTTCTAAGAAAAGGCCGTTACAAATACAAAAGTCTTAGATAAGCATATTATATAGAAGTAAAAAGTTTATTCAGAACTAGTGTAGCTGGCTCTTCCCTTTCGTAATTACATAACGTAAATTAAGTAGATTATTAAGCAAAAATAGGAATAACAATAAAGATGAAAGTTGTATTACTAATCGTAAAAGTAATCATAAAATAATTATAGTATTAATACTTAAATTGAAAATAAATAAAAAGAATAAAACATTAACATTAAGAAAATAAAGTCTCCATGCTATTGACAATGGAGGTGTATTAATTTTAAAAAAAGCACTTTATTTGTAATAGCACTGGGGCGCGTTATTAAATACAATTCTTTGAAATGTTGAAAAAGAACCTCTCGACACTTTACGGAATGGGGTGCAAAATGAAGAAATTGTTCACTTTGCTACGAAAAGCTAAGACTGACATTGACTTCTTCAGAAACAAAAATAAAGTTAAAACAGTCTGTGTCAATTGTAATCAGTCTCTTTGCATAACATGTTACAAGGGTATATCTAAATTAATTAATTTTATATAAAATATTTTTTTTTTATATATTTAATTTGTCTAATTTATTATTATTTTTAGTTTTTGTGTTAATAACACATTAATAAGGCTTGGCTTGTATTTATTAAAATATAATAATATTAACGACTCCATCTTTTTTTTCTTTTACTATCCCTTACAAACGTTAGTGCGATACACTTTAGTGCTGTATCGGACCTAAACTCATTTTCTGTTTGGAAGTTACAGGGGCGGGGCCAATGTGATTAATGATAATTTTAAAAAGTATAAATATGCCATGTGTCCTTGACAATCTTGACAATAGATCCTAGGTGATGTATCTATCCTAATACATCACCTAGCGGTGTCGAGTCTAAAGGGCCTGTGGCTAATTTTTTGGACTGCCACAGCTGGCTGAAAGTCACTGTTGTTTTAAACAGTCAACGTGTTAACGGATAATGATAAAAATGTAGTTTGACACAGTTTTCTAAATGCGTAAGAAATTTTACTTATATTCAAATATCAAGTGATAACTATTTGGCAGTATTATTATGTAAATCGACTCCCCAGTTCTTACCAACGATAAACTAAATACTTGTCATATGACCTACGCATATAAAATGGATTTACCAATAAAAATAATGTTTATATCATCTCGGTGAGATTTATTTTATAGGGAAATTATTGGAATATGAAGTCTCCAAGACTAACAGCTTATTTATAAAAATAAGGTGAAAATGGTGTTACTAAAACATATTAAACATTTTTTTTTATTTGAGCTTGCCCTCTATTAGTCTATATTAGTGTTCGACGGTATGTTGCCAGCCTGAAAATCGGTCTAGTTGTTCCAGATATTAGCCGGAACAAACAGACTTGTCTTGTCTTGTCTTGTCTTGTCTTGTCTTGTTAATTTCAATAATTTAACTCGTATTGCCTTTTTGCCGAGATAATTGTGGGTTTC